>CAEGAF010188662.1:0-23812 GCA_903067075.1 Micropoecilia bifurca | reverse complement strand
TTGGTCCATATATAAGGCGCACCGGGTTATAAGGCGCACTGTCGGCTTTTGAGGAAATTTAAGGTTTTTAGGTGCGCTTTATAGTGCGGAAAATACGGTAGCCTAATCCACACAGCGTCAAAATCATACATATGTCACCCCACTGATTTTTGATTTCATGTTTCCTACTTGCCAAGACACCACACAGTTTTCACAGCCCTCAGTGAGCTGCAGTTCTGGGTCGATATTTGACCACTTGTCTATCAAAAACAGTGCAGTGCATTTTAACTGGTAGGTTTCATATACTATCAAGTATAATATTCAATATATTTTTATTTGAAAGCTATTTAGGAACATTCAAAGACAAGTTCTGCTGAACATTGTAATTTTATCATCTTCTTCAGCAGCATTTAGACTATAAAACATGACATTTTTGCTATTACTTCTCATCCTTAGATCCACTTAGTCTGCAAAGACTTTAAGTGAGTTTGTGTTGTAGTTTAAACAGCGTCACGGTTGACACTCGGGAGGCGTGTCCGACCCTTATGTGCCTTAGTGACGTTGGGTCTGACCTTCTTATGTGCGCTGAAGATCCTCCGGAACGTGTCGGGATTCTTCTCGGTCACTTTGCTTTGAGCCGCCCTTCTGGGGCCGCTGGCCAGCACTCGCAGGCCGTCCTCAGAGAAGTCCAGAGGATCTGGAAAACGGAAAAAAAAAAAAAAACACATTCCTGATTATCTCCTCCAATTCTAAGTTCCACCTGAACCGGTACGGTTATAACGAGTCCAACACGTCAGACTTATCGAGAGTGAAACTGTTCGATGTTTCTAACAGATTTTACTGAAAATATTTGGTTTTATCTCTTGCTTAAATCGGGGTTTCTTCAGGTTTCACCAACTCAAATTTAACATTTTTTAAAATGTTCTTAAGACCATTATGAATTGAATTTAAGACCTATATCGCTACAGAAAAGAACAATTTTGTCCAGCTAGCTGGTGAGAAATTTGGATGTACCTATGTTGGATGCAAAAAAGGTAGCTAGCTAGTGAAAAACCCAAAACATTAAATATGTTAGATTAAATAGTCCTACCAAGACAAAATTTAAGACTCATAATTAATGTATTACGGTCAACATACTTTTCTTTTTTTTTTTTTTAAATGAACTTAAGATATCTAAAGGCTTTAATATTAGATAAACGTAAAATTTTAACAGACATCCTATAAGCAGTTCATTCAGCGCTTCAGAGGTGGAAACTAGAGTTATTGTTTAGACGAAAACAGCAACAAGGTTATCACTGTTGGGAAGAAGAAAAGAAAGATCTGGAGCACAATGTGGGCTCTGTGTCATGTTTACATGTACACACACGCATACACACACACACTCAAAGGAAAATGATCTCTGAGACCTGGACTGGTTCCCAATTTCTACCCACACAACAAGGCTCTTAGAAATATTATGTTTGTTATCATTCTTACATTTGTAATTTTACTAGTTTTCTATGTAGAGGTTTAGTGTTCAAATTTGTTGAAACTGTGGAGACAATTAAATCTTCCTTAATCAAACATGTGTTTACAGATGGTGACATAGATCTTCCTGGGATAATCCTGAGCTGTAAAACATGTCTATGTGTTAATTGAGTATCTGTGTCTCCCTTCTTTCTGACTGAATCCACATCATACTCTGTCTGAATTCACATCCTAGTATGAAGATAGGATGTGGGTTTCACCCCCCCATTCCTGTTCACACCTTATCTTCCCTGCTAATAAAAAAGACAAACAAACTGAAGGTTGGTAGAACACATGGTGAGCGGCTTGGAGGAGCAGTTCACTGTGTCTCCTCCTTCTGCAGAAGTTTGGTTAAACACTCATATGCGTTGTCTGTGGTTCTCTTTTTTAATGTAGGTTTAAGAAAATACCTAACAAAGGCTATTTTTCATACGTTTTCATCACCGAATTTACATCCAAATAAATAAAGAAAAAACAGTTTTTCTGAGAAACTCAGATTTAAATATGTACCATATAAGATACGAACACACAGCTCACTTGCCTCTTTTCTGGAAGCAAAAACATCCAGCCTTGTAACAGAAATGTCTGTGTTAAATTAAACAGAAGTGATTTTGGTTTCTGTTGGGTTAATTATAGCTCGGTGAATCACTCTGCACTTCTGGTCATCAAGCCAAAGGAGCAGAATGTGGATACTCTGAATCTCGCTTACAGCCAGGATGCTCAGTCGTATTTACATCACTGAGACTCTGGTGCCATTTGTGTTCACCCATTGGGATTACTGACAGCTTTAAACAGTTAAAGTTAATGTGGAGTCATGCATTTTCTTTGGAATGTGCGTTTACCTCTTTGAGTCTTCCTCTCCGGTCTCTCGGAGTTCTTCTTGCTCTCCTTCACCGCCGGCTTTTCCCAGATTTGCCGACTCTCTCGGTTCTCCAGCCTCTCGAACGGATCCGGAACGTCGTCGTCGTCGTCGTCACTGACGACGACAGTCATCGTTTCCTTGACGGTGACCGCCGGGGTCGCCTTGGATACCGCACCCTGCGCGACCTTCCTCCTCGGGTTGGATTCGGCGACGGTATCGTCCGCGCCATCACTGTCGCTCATGTCGTCGAAGCCAAAGTACTGGATTTTGTAGCTGGACTTGCCGTCGCCGCCGTCGCCGCTATTCTCTTCCAGGTTGAAGTCGGTGTCGTCGAAGCCGAACAGGTCCTCCTTCTTCGACTTGGTCTGGGTCGGCCTGGGCCTGCGCAAGAGAACGGCGTCGCGTATCGAACGGGGAGAGGTTTTAATCCCGTCTGCCACTGTTCTTTCAACGAGAACGAGATTTCATTTTGAAACTACTGCTGAAAATTGCAGTTAGGGCTGAAATGATAAATGAAATTCTTTGCAAACAATCAATTCTTTTTTTAGCTAACTGACTCAAAAAAAAGGGCAATTTTGCTGCAACAATGTACTCACTGTGCAGAAATTATGCCGGAATGGTATAAATAATATATACATTTTGCATTGAAGATTAAAAAAAAAACTAAACATTTTTTGTAAGTACTATCTCAAGTGATAGTTTTAGCTTTACAGTTTCAAATTCTGTAAAGAAAAAATATCCTATTTTGCATCTGTTGCTAGAAAATCACACACACACACACAAAAAAACAGATTAGCTTGATTCTGTAGTGATGCTGAGCCAAACGAGAAGCGCTTAGCTTTTTATATGTTGTTAAAAGGATTGTTTTGGCTACAAATGGCCAAATGTTATCTAAAGAAAAGATAGATTGTTGGATTTTATCCAATATAATGTTTATATCAGTGACGTGCGGTGAGGTTCATTGCTGGTGAGGCATTGACTTTTGACTTAGATACCATCCATTTTACTGGACCTAAGGAAATTTCGCGCATGCAAATATCGCTGGGAGCCAAAAAGACTCATCTTTTACATGTCATCCATAGCCGCGTTAACTCAGTGAAACTTAAAAATTCAGGTATTAATTTTGTGATATGATCCATCAAAGTGATCTGTATCCCCCTGCCATGAGGCTAGAGAACTGCCTGCCTCACCTCGAGTCTGTTCACTGACATTTCTTATCGCTCCTCCTCACACAAACACAGTTAGTGACAAAAAAACACTGTACATTATATACATAAGCAAAATTATGGAAAATCAGTCCATATATTGAATGTTTCTTAGCCATTTTACTGCCGGCGTACAGACAGGACGAACATGCTGTCATATAATGGCAGTTAGCGAGCAATTACGTAGCCCAGGAGAGGCTGAGCTCGCTGCTGCCTCTCCGGCTTTGCTTCTGAGCGTTTGAATGGGAAAATGCAAAAATTCAGCGATTTTGAAGAAAAACTATTCAGAATTCAACTAACTGAGTTCAACTATTAAGCTAAGTAAAAAATAGATACTTTATAGTACAAAACCACAGGGTGAAAATAGCAATATAAATAATTTTATATATTATTTTTCCATGATGAAAAATAATGGAAATAATGGTCAGGGGAGGCAGGCATAATGGCATAATATAAACCAGTGACCGCACGTCACTGGTTTATATTCTTTAAAAAACTAATTTAACTATTTGTATCTATTCATGTATCTGAAGTGGTTAAGTTAAAAAGCTGCAGAATGAAAAGATCTTTTGTACCAGATTTAATCGATTAATTGTCAGGATAATCGATCTCTACAATAACTTGTCAAACACTACTAACTCATAGTTTCCAGACCCTTGTCTTTCTTCACCATTCTATGTCGTCTCCCTCTGTCTCTGAGATTTAGTATCTTAGTCACACTAACTATAAATCTATCATGCAGGGAAGATTGAGTTCATCCAACTTAATCCAAATTAATAAATCTCCACATTAAAACACACAGGATGTGATCTAATGAGCCTTTCTCCTGCACTTGGTCATGTTTCAAAGGTGACCATTTTTTAAAAAGTCACTGTGTTTGTGTCCTACCTCGGCTGTTGGGCTTCGGTCTTTTTCCGCTGCCACCCCAGCTCCTCAGCCTCCGTCGTAGTGCCTGAGGAGGCGCCGCCGGCACCGCAGGCAGGCGCCGCATCACTAATAAACTCGTCCCTGCCGCAGTCCTGGTTGGTGACGTTGGACGCCGACACGGACGAGGGCTGCAGCACCGTGTAGTCCCTCGTCCTGCCCCGGCCCCGTCCCCCGCCCGTTGTTTTGGTATGGTTGGCATTGGTGGAGGGTTTGGGGAGATCGGAGCCGAAGGCGTCGCCGTCGAATCCGCTGGAGTCCGCGGCTCTGCCTGAGCCCTGCTTGTTGGGCCTCTTGTACGTCCGACAGTTCGAGTTCCTTTCCAGCGATAACGACGCGGACATCTGGGAGGACCTGGACATCTCGGCGAGGTCGGACTCGCCGGTCAGGCTGTTTCCCTCGCCGGGGTTCTGCGGCCGCGGAGGAGAGGGGGGCTTCCTGCGCGCCGAGTGAAGGCCGGCCGCCGCCATTCCCGGCGAGCCCCAGGAGAGCGTGGGGGCTGGGTTCCGGGGTTCCTGGAGGGGCGACGGTGGGCGGAGACCCATGATGGCGTCCCAGGAGTCGTACGTGGACTCGGCCTGGGAGCCCGTCTTCAGGGTGGTGGTCTGGGCCAGGGGCTTTTTGTCGCTGTCTGAAGCATTTAGGTACCAGGAGTAGCTGTGCTGGTTCTGTGACGACGCCGGGTTCTGCCATGATGATCCTAAGACGGAAAAATATATACGTCAATAAATAGGGCAAGTCCAGGCGATAAACTAAAAACTGATGCCAAAATCTATGGCAACAAATGACGTCATTTTGTCTATGTTGTTATTTTCCGTGATTTGTTTTTTTCTTTTTAAAAAATAAAATTAGTTTCTGTCTTGTTTTTTTGCTGGTGGCAATAAAAATAATTATGGAAACCAGTCCAGTGGAATCACACCATCAATATAACTGGCTGTGAAGTATCCATCAACTTATATTCTTTATTTTCAGCATAGGTGTGCTATTGCTATCCTCTATTAAAGGTTAACTGGTCATTATATTACGATACTGACTTTAGGTTGTATCCCTCAGACGTACCGGTAATTTAGGGTGACAACAATCCCCATCTTGTTTTAAAATATTAGTAAAATCTAGTTTTACACTAAAACCCTTTCACACCCAGTGTGGCATCACCTCTTCTGCTGTTTACCTCAATAAAGGTAGAACTAAATAAAGGAAGACCGGAGGGAACTGTTTCGAATCCTGTTCTTGCATGTTAATTTATGAATAATACAAAAAAAAACATCAGCTACACTTTATTAGCAGGTCAAAAACCAGAAATCAGTCACAAAATTTCTCTTTAAAGTAAATCCGTCACTGCTTTCAAGAAAGGCCTGAAAGTGTGCTTTAAATAAAATAAGTCAGATGCCTTGTTTAGCTCCTCTCGCTAGGTGCTAGCTTGACAATATTTTTTGTAAATCAACGCCGTGAACAGAGCAGAATCGCGTCGCTCAAGCGGGATGTTCTTGCAATAGAACAGGAACTCTAAAGTGTGTCGACTTGTGTTAGATGTGCAGAAACTCACATCTTATCTTCTTAGGTGTCCCCAGGTGCTAAAACTTCACCGTTTCTATGAGCACCTCTGCAAACGGGTCATACAGCCACATCAGAAAAACAAGCAGCAGCCACCATCCAGGCCAAACCGACACTCGTCTGAAAGCTGCTACATTTATTCAAAAATTAACACCCATAAGAAGCATACGCAATACACATCCTAGTCTCTCACTCACTGTTTAAGAATTTAATTTCTTTAAAAATACATTAAAGAAAGATATAAAATTGTGAACTACACAACCTCCATCATGTGTTTTTTTAAATGTTTGCTAGATTTAACTGTAGAATCAAACGCTTGAGCTCGGATGTGTTCCAGCTCTCTCATTGAGAAAAATCAGAAACTGGTGAGGCATTTGTAACCACGACAATAATAACTTGGAGCTGGAAAAAGTTGCAGTCGCTCCGCATAACAAAAACAGGAAACCGTTTTACATGACAACACCGAACCCTAAGTGTCTCTGCTCTGAACAGAAGCGGGTTTGACCTTAAAACGGGGTCATCTCAGATCCATCCGGCTTTTAGATGAGCCACACGGTAGATTAAAAGTTGAAAGATGAACGGAGACGCCAGAAAAGCTTCAGCACTCCAGTGTTGTTCCTCGTAATGGCCGAGCTACAGATCATTGACTGAGCCACGGTAATGGACACGGTTAAAACAGTCGTCGCAATAAAGGAACCGTCGGTCTACATACCTGGACGTTTGGGTCTCAAATTCTGAAACCGAACCCACCATCTCTACCCACCTTGTTTCTATTTGGGATGTACTTTACTGCATTGCATTTTATGCAAATGGATCAGAATACGACTACATGACTGTATTCTATTTACAGGTGCGCCGATAAATCGGAGCATATTTTCTTAATTTCCGGGAGATTGGACGATACTTGCATGAGAAACCGATCTCCTCTCATTTCCCACAAATCCACCGCTGTCAGGTTTTGCTCTGCCGTGAGAGTGGGCTGACATGCAGGCCCCGCCCACCGGGTCACGTTTAACAATAGTCACCCCGCCTCTGCCAACTTAGCCTCTTATTTAACAATTTTTTTAAGCCCAGAAAAGAAAAATGGTGCCAGAAAACTGCAATCGGTGCACCCCTACAACCACTTGAAAGAATGTGACTGAATTTGGACCAAATGTATCAAATCTAACCTAAATTGGGCCTGTTCAGATTTCTTATGCTGAAAATGTTCAGAATATAATAAAAATCATGTTTGAAATATGATGCAATTTGATATGGAACCATTTCTAGAAAGTACTGAGATATAATTGATATACAGCATTCTCTCTAAAATACTGTACACAATTATTTCATCACACATGTGATCTGTACCAGGGCTGTGTAATTTAATCGATTCTACGATATTATCCATTATTTTTTTTCTCTTAGAGAATATCAATACATTAAATCCTACTTTGAGTTTTATGTCAGATCCACAGGAATTAAATGACAGCCATCACACACAACATTTTTTACCCAGGTGCACATTAAAAATGACGTGATGAAACCAGTTGCAATTAATTAAATAATGAAATGAATTAGATAATATTATCTAAAATAAGTGAATAAGTAAAAAAAAAAAAGATTCCTTTTTCTGTATAACCAAATACACAAAGACACACATTTAAATAAAGCAAATGTAAAACAAAAACATTTATTACACCAGTATTAAACATCAGTTCAATTCATTCCATCCATGTCTGTGGAACAGTCACAAATCATCACCAAAATCACTCTGTCCCTCTAAAATCTTTCAGAAAATCTTAAAATTGTGTCGAATCGGTTTGTTTGGTGAATATTGTGATAAATAATATATCCTGAACAGAGTATCGCATATCGTATTGTGTCTTGAGATTAGTGTATCGCTACAGCCCTAATCTGCTCCCAGACCTCTAGGTCTGTAATAATCTTCAGTTTAGGACTGGCTGAGGTGATAATTCTTGATCATGAAGGAGTAGAACATGTACATAATCTGCCACAGCACAGAGATTGTTGAATTGGTCTATATGTACAGTCTATGCTTTTCAATTCTATGTGTCAACAATCTTTAATGTAAATGAGTTGAAACGTTTATTTTGTATTCAGTTTTTATCGGAGCACAAAGTTTTAAATGTGGCAATAAATCATGACTGTGGTTGATGTCCGTGTCCTTAGTTAGTTCCAAAGGAAACAAAACAACCGGTCCCTCAGTATCAAGCTGATAAAATCAGTAAGAGTTTAACCAGATACACGACTGAAATAATAAAAAGCTAATTTTCACCCGAAGCTGTTTTGATAAAAGTTTATTTTGAAGCACTGAAACGGCAGCTGAACCGGGACAACTTCCTTAAAACCTCCACAAATAAAATAAACCTAAATAAAAGAGAGACTTCAGCACATATAAAATTTTCTGAATTTCAACCAGAGTATCTCCTGAAGCTCATTGATGCATAGTACTACTGAGAAGATGCTGTCAGAAGTGTGAAAGCCGAGCGCATGGTGTGTTCGGGCAAAGAGTCAACATTCGGTGTGAGCTGGTGGGAAAGGGATGCAAGAGGGCATCTGATTTGTTGGCTAAAGTTTTAGATGAGATAAAACTGATGGCCGTTTAATGTCTTAAGCTGGACTTGAAACAAGATGGCAGAATCGATTCAAATTTTGTTTAGCTCAAACTTCTTTGTTTTGTCATAAGCCTACTGCTTTTTTTTTAACGAGACATTGTACAATTTTTTTTGTTACCTTGTGACAAACTGCATGTTTTTAAGTCCAGCTTGAGTTAGACATGGAGCGAAAGATCGCAAGCAGTGAACGGCAGGAAAGAAGTCGGAGTTCAGTCGAGATGTCAATGATGATTGCGATGATTTATCAGTTCATTTCAAGTGTTTGCTCCCCACCCCACCTCCAAGTCTAATCCAAAAAAAAAAAGAAACACCAACTAACACTTGAAACCCACCCAGACTGCAGGACAGACCCTCCCACACAATCAGATGACACGAGTCCCAACACTCTGGAACCTGAAGAGGAATTCAGACTCTGCTGCTTCTCCTCCTCCAACTCTTTCTCCTCCACCTCCTCCGCACCATTTCATCCGTCAGCCACATAAATGAGCAGGCTGTTCGCAATCACACACTCGATATGGCCGCAGCAATCTCATCATTCACTCATTAAACACGGGCGCTTTACGAGAACATAACGGCTCCGCGCGGCTTCCATGTTCCTCTCTCTTTCTTTCCACAGGTAAATGAAAAAATAAATATGAAGACCTGCTGCTTCTGAAGCCAGATGGAGGAGGAGGAGGGGGGGAGTAGAGTGTGAGGTCATAATGCGTGGATCCCAGCTCGTGTGGGTGTGAAAGCAAAGAAGAGTGCCAAAAGCTGCACATTATAAATGGCATCAAGGTGCAATCGGACGGCAGCCTTCAAACGGGAGCAGACGTTAGATAGAAGAAAGATCCATTACACACATAGAGTTATATACTTTGTTTGTACCTGATCAGGCATAAAACTAACGCAGGCTTACAAAAATGTGCTTAGCAAAATATCAACTGATACAGAAAGGTTATGTTTTGCCGTTATCTGGATTACATAATCCAAAAAAAGAAAAAAAAAAAAAAGACGGATGACTTTACAGTTGTCCTGTAGACAATGATTGACAATGTTTCACGAGATGGGAAAACCGCAAAAGGCTATTGCTAAAGAAGCTGGATGCTCCTGGGGAGAGGAGATGCATCCAAGCCCACTCATAGAAAGTTGGCAGGAAGGAAAAAGTGCAGTGGAGGAAGAATAACTACTATCAAGCAAAAACCCATATAAGAATTTGCAATGGACGGCCGGTAGCTACAATCTGTAGCCAAAGATTCAAGACAGCTTACAGTTACCTAAAGAAATAAGTAATCTTCTTTTTTTTAAATCGCAATCTTTATCACAATAGTACCACAAAATTTCGCAGCGCTCAGCTCAAGTTACACAACACTGAAATCAACATCAGCGCTGACTACCTGTCGCTTAGCAACGCTGGATCCTGTTTCAACTCCGACTCCATCTTGTTTACTGACAGCAACAAGCTGGAGATTTGCGATCCCCGTTTTGAAGCCGATCTTCTGTAGCTTAAAGCTCGCGCTGGCTTTTTATGATGCCACACAATCAGTCTGCGTGTTTGTTTACCTGTGTTGGAAGTGGCGCTGTTGAAGAACCGGGCCGTGTCCTCCATCATCTCCGGCTGACTCCCGTCGCCGCTGAACCACGGGCTCTCCACAGCCGACAGCGTGGCGGCGGCGGCGTGGGACGATCCCCCCTGGAAGCTGGACCGGCTGCCGGCCTCGAACGAAAAGCCCGGCCGCTCTGCCTGTGGCGGCTCGGCCGACGCCGGCTTGGAGGGCGACGACTTGCTGCCCGCCCGGGACGTCACCGGCTTGGACTCCTCGTCGCTGTCGAAGCCGAACGGGTCGTCCAGGCCGTCCTCCGAGGGACGGGGCTTCTTGTAGACCTCCAGGACCGAGTCATTCCTGGGGGCTCCGGCTCGCTTGGAGCCCACCTTGGCCTTGTAGGTGGTGTCGCCCCATTTGGTGCTGAGGGTGCCTCTTTTGGTGGACAGGACCTCGTCGAACTTGGATGTGCCCTCTCCTCCCTTGCGGCTGTAGGTTTTCCCAAATCTGGATGTCATTGTTGCATCTGGTTCATGTTCTCTACGAATAAAAACAGAGAAAATTAACGTGATTTTTTTCTTTTTTTCAATGTACTTTCGAAACCATTCAATGGACTTAAACCAACAATTCTGCAGATGTGTGTAGTATCAAAAGTTTTACAGCGTTCTCTCCTTGTATATGCTTTTATTTGCCATCTTCAGAAAAGGCCAGTTTAGCTGGAAGACTTTGTGTCCGTCTGCTCCTGTCATATTGGATATTCACATACTGACCCAACTTGAATTTTTTTGCACTTTACAAGAGTTCAACGGCAATTATACCTGAAAAATTTCTGATTTGAAAAATCTAGTTAACCTGAAACTAGCTTGTCAGATCTAGATGATATCAGAACATGTAATATTCTAATAATAAAGCAGGTTTTCCTAAACAAATGTAATTACTACATGCAGTCTCTCATGATGGAGGAAATACTGTTTCTCTCCACAAACATCACTGCTTTCTATATCCATTGTTTTTATCATTTTATTGAGCATTAAATGGTCTGACCTTGGCCTCTGCTTTAGGGAAGAACGCTTGTAAATAATCTTCGTTTTTCTGTACAATGAACAAATTCAAACTGTGTAAAAACAATTAGAGAAGCAATTGCTTCTCTAATGTCATTGCTGATACTTTCCGTCTTGGTATCGTCTTAGAGACCTGTATCAATCCAGAGCAGCAAACTGGCAAAACTACTACTTTTACAGAGATGCTCTCACTGGTAATAATCGATTAATCACTGGCATTTGAGCAACAGCTGCAACTTCAAATTCTAGATATTCCAGAAATCGCCAAATGTAGGGTTAGTTTTTTTTCATCTTTGTTTAATAGATATTAATAGCCTAAACACACTCGTGTGTTATGTGTATTATAATGTTAGATTTGAGTCATTTTAGAACATTATGAAAGCCTGGTGTGTTTAATATACCTGGATACTCTTGGGTTAAAGAAGACTAGAGCTTTTTTTTGCCGTCATTGTCTGAAGTTATCTTCAACCGTTAACTACACTTGAGCTGTTAGCTTTAGCATGGATTCAGCGGATTAGCCGGAGCTAGTTCCAAGCTAACGGCTAACAATAACTATAAACCGACATTCCACCGCTCTAGAGTTCCACGCAGATCAGTTTAAAGTCTTAACCCGTCACAGGTTCCTTCACTTACCCGGTGAGTTAAAGAGCCGATCGGCATCAGACACAGAGATGAGCCCACAGGGCCGTTAGCCTCACAGACACACAGCAGAAGAGCCGCCGGGCCTTCTGCTTCCCTGAGTCGAGCTGTTCAGTATAAACAAGGCCGAACAGAGGCAGCTACCGGTGGATCAGAGGCTCCAAGACGGCCAGGACGAGCCGGCAGGTCCAGGCCGAGGCGGAAAAAGTGGATTTATGAGCGCATTTAATAAAATTTATCTCTGTTTATCAACCTAAATTCAGACTCGATTGTCTTCTTCAGCTTACGACGAAGGCTTCCATTGGACTCCCCCCACCGCGTCAAGATTGAACTGAAACAACAGGACGTAACCGGAAATAGACCCCTTCAAGCTGGGAGAATAAAACTTCTTAAAAATAAAGCACCCATTGTTAGTTTACATCGGAACATTCGGAACTAAAATTAGTTTTAAGAGTCTGTGTTTGGTTTTTGTTTTTAAATGTGTACAATGGTTAATAAACTCGTCAGTTAAAGGCGGTTCATTTACATTATAGCGACAATTATATTTTATTTTTTAAACTTAACCGGAATTTGTTTTGTTACTGCTTCTGACATTGTTCTCGTTTATAGCCGGGATGCTGCGTTCCAGTACATTCCTTAAACTCGGAAAATGTACATTTTAATTTCAAGAACGAGTAAAAATAATTTAACAGAAAAAGAGTATGAAATTATTCAGAAATACAAACGCCTGCTAGAATATTAAAAGAGTCGAAGTGAAAGATAAATTAATCTTAAGGAAGATATGTGTATGTGCACGATGCCGTTTCATTTAACAAAGGCAAACTGCGCACTTCATTTACTTGATGTTGACAGTTAACACACAAATGACTAACACTACAACATTTAAAGGACAATGTGGGAAGTCTGTCCCTAGTTTTGCTTGCAAACACAGCTTCCACTAGGTGTTTTCATTTTCTTTTCTTTTTTTCTGCCAAGCTTCAAGGTTGACATATTACACCAAAGGAGCCCTTTCAATCAACCCCCCACCCCCACCACCACCCACCCACTCACTCAATGGTTTAAACAGGTTCTCTCCCTCTGTGATGCTGCAATCAAACAGGATGTGTGGATGGATTTTGCTTTGCCTCATGTCCCAGCATCTCTAATTTGGTCAGATCTGTCCGAAGAACATAGTTCAAGCAATCCAGTGATTTATTGTGATTATTAGTAGATTTGATCAATTTAAGTCACTCCCTATAGAGTACAGAGGCTTCCTCTCTAAAGATTTCCAAACATAACGTACTTCTGCAATCTTTTTGTAATTCTTCCACCATTTGACATGGTCCATTCTGTCACTGTTAGTGTCCCTCCGTGTTTCAAACCCAGACTGAAAAACAACATCTCTGTTTATGTCTGATCTTTGTCACCCTACCTTGGGTCCTACATCCATCCGAGTGTTTGCTGACATGCACCCTTCCGTGGCCGTCTGTCTCTTTGGGGCAGTCGGGTCATCCTGGCAACAAACTTTGATGTTTCAACCTGAAAATCAGATGCAACCGCGACCCGCAGAGGGATAAGCCTGGCAGAGGACTCAGGCTGGCATGCGGCACCCCGTCTTTGTGCCAGCATCAACCGTCCTGCCAGCCATCAGACCAATGTTACTGTACCATGAGGGGGTTCATCATCCTCACAATAAGAAACACATCTGAGTTTTTCACTGCATTGCCAAAAGCTCCCTGAAGAGGGGCCTGTTTGTTGGGATCCTGACAAAGCTTTGTGGTAGCACCTGGAGTGGCTCGGCATCACACAGCTTAAAAGAATGAGCCAACGCAGTGGCTGCTGTCAGCAATGGCAGAGCCTTCTGTAAAAACAATTAGGTCTTTGACATTCAGCAGATGATATCTGGCAGAGATAAAGAGAAGAGAAGCCACACGACTTTTCAAAACAAGCAACTCTGCAGAGAAGATGGTTCAGGGAGGACACGGGCTTCTGGTTGAGTGTGCTTCTGACCTCGGGACGTAAGAACAAAACAGCATTGTCTGCATATAAACCTACCTCTCACTGATTTTAATGTCAAGATAAGACTTTTTTTCTGCCTCATTTTCTGTCTGAATGATTCATAAATCGTAGTTCAAAAGGAGTTTATCCAAAAAGGGTTCCGAATATGTAAATCTGTCTATGAAACCCATCCAGGAAAGACTGAAAATCTACAATGGACAATAAAAGACTGCATATTTTCTCTGACCAATACATCTTCTGATTGTTTGGGACTGCTGAAAAATAAACAATAAAAACAAACATGAGTTCTTTGTGGTGCAAGTAAAGTAAAATATCCTGAAATCTACAGAATATCTCAGAAGTCTGGATTGGATCAAGAGCAGGCTCAAAAAGCCAATCAAGAGTAATTTCCTCCAACAATCAAAATGTTGGTCGGTTGGTTGGTTGGATGGTTGGTTGGTTGGATGGTTGATTGGTTGGCTGCCAAGCATCAGAACATTGAAATATCAGTGGGAGAAATGGTCAACCCTTTTAAACAGTAGATGAAGAAAAAGAGTCAACACCCTCAGATCAACTCCAGTGACAGAAGAGGTAGGAATGGGTCGGGTTTTTGGTTCAGAAGTTGATATTTGCTTGGTAGAGAGAATGGAAGAAATTAAAAAGAAGGATCTTCTTGCTTGAATTCAGACAAACAGTGGATGGTTGACAGTTAAATTAAAAGAAGAAGAAGTGCATACCTTTTTCCCAAAAGACCTATGATTAGGATGAAGGAAACCCTAGATCTTGAAGTTCCTCAGCAAAAAAATATTTGTCTATCAGGAACCTTGGGATAACTTGTGCTAAGCTCAAAATGAGTCATGCATTTGTTTTGTCACGTGTGGATTATGGCAGAACACTCTCCCCGTGTCTTATCAAGACCTCGGTGTGGAAAATGTGCTGCTGGCAGGTTTCTGACAAAATCATACAAGTTCTCACAGGTGACATCACCTCTGATGAAACATGTAAAAGCCCTCAGTTTATTTCAGAGAGCATTTATATTCTTGTTCTGACTTGGAAAGCTCTTCGCGTCCAGCACCAGGTTCTGTCAGAGGACTTCTGCATACCCTCAAAATTCTCTATTTCTTTTTCAATCTGTCTTTATTTTTAAAAGTTTTCCCCAACACCGGACATGCTGGCTTTCAGTTCAAAGTTAATGCTTTTGCAGATAAAAACGCATAAAAGGTTAGAATTTGTCAAAAATAGTTTTCTGTACGGACATAAAAATCTACAATACGTTTTTGACCATGACAAAGAGCAAAATGAAAGACTGTAATTTTTGATTTTCACCACTAGATGTCGTGATGTTCACGCGGTCTGCTGATGCCGCGTCAACGTCTCACTGCAGGGATTCCTGCTCTGACAGATCCTTAGCATGTCATGATGCATCCCAGCATAGAGACTGAGGTGTAAAGGCAGAACATTAAAACTACAATTTAAAAAAAAAAACTTTTCAATGAACACAGTTTTTATTTTAATCCAATCAGCGGTCAGAGAACACAAACTTGGGAGAGTGAGCAAAAAGTGACGGAGAGACTCTCAACCAGTCTGTCTGTTTACCCTGCTCTGTCCTGTTTTTGTTTTTCTTTTAGTTCCTCCTCCTTACTGTAATGAAAAATGTAAGAGCTCACACACACAAGGAAATTCCAACGGGCCAGCATTCTACAACAGCAGGCATCCACACACACACACCTCAGGCCACGCAGACCTGCGGGAAGTCCCCTAGTTTTGTTTGAAGCGTAAAACCAGATGCTATTTCCTTCTCACACTCAGTTTCTGTTCCAACCGGTGAAATGTGACGATGCGCGTGTTTGTTTCAGTGTGTGTGTGTGTGTGTGTGTGTGTGTGTGTGTGTGTGTGTGTGTGTGTGTGTGTGTGTGTGTGTGTGTGTGTGTGAGGAGGGATGGGGGACGGCGCAGCGATTCAAAATTAATCAGTCACTCAGTTGGTTTGCTCAGGGTTGACTTCAAGTGTAAAAAAAAAAAAACTGGTTCGGTTCTATGGATGAGGTTCAGTTAAACTGAAAGAACTAATGGGGCATTCTGTTTCCTGAAAGACTGCATTTCCCACAGGTCATTGTAGTGCGAGAATGGTGCCAAATTCACATAGTCAGGAAGCTGCTGCAAACATTCTTCCTTCAAAATAAAAGTTGCAGATTTCTTTCACATTTTTTCACTTTGATTTTGTAAAATGATGTTTTCACTTTTTTCCTTTTCTTTTTTTAAATCTAGCTGCATTTTTGTAATTTACAAAGACAGAAAGACGTTTTTGAGGTGTGAGGTAGCATTGATCTCCACTAGACGCACGCTGATTGGATTATTATTACAGCTGAGGCTGTAGTGAGAGGAATAAACTTTCTGAACACATGGGAAAGAGTTGTTCATTTCAGAAATCATTTAGCGGCCGTCAACAACCTGGAAGACCAGTACAGATAGGATATTTGCTTTGACAGTATGGATGGAGAAGTTTAGAAAAGGTCAGAGAGAGTTGCTGAATAACTGGATAAAAAGAAAGTGGGTGACACAGTGCCAGGAGAGGAACTGTCGTACTGTTTGAGGAAGTATGTTAGGACAGCACACAGTAGGAGCTGGGACAGCAAGACAGCAGAGATGTGTGAGGTAAGTTTTGTGGATTTGACCAGAAATCTGCTTTTAGCCACTGATCGTCTCTATTGGTGACGGACTGGTTCACAAATGAGGTCATGAAGACGCCTCAGCGCAAGGTGATATTTGCAGAAGGAAATAGTCTGGATGGTGAAACAGTGGCATCGTACGAAGAAATGGGGAACCGTGTGGAACATCTCAGAACAGTGAGACTGTGGTAAGGTGTCCTGTGAAAGGGACAGAGGAGTTCCAGGTGTAAAGGGGTTGTGGTAACAGCTGGGATTTCTGTTGTCTATACTGAGAAATGTGGAGAGATGAGAGATTAGCTGAAGTCAGACAGAATCAATGAGTGAGAATCAAACGGAGACTTTAAGATTAGTAAAGCTTGAAAGATTAGGGGGACTCTAGGTGTATGAGTCCATTTGCAGAGCATAAAAGGTGCAAAAAAAGAGAGCATACGCAAGTAGAAGTGGATGGAGATTGTTGGGAGTGATATGTGACAGAAAAGAGAAGCTTTCCAGATTGAGACCAGCAGTGATGTTTGGAGCAGACGTGAAGGTGCCAACCAAAGTTCAAAATTCTGGAAAAGTACAGTGGATATATATATATAGAACATTACCTCCTGACACTCGATGTTCACGGGATGAAACACATCAAAAATATGAAAAAAAAAAACAAAAAAATCTGTTTAAGCCATTTTACGATGAAGCCTATCCGGAAGTGGCGGCGATGTGGAAAGGAGACCTTTATTTTAACCGTTTAAACCGGAAGTCGTCGGTGTTTCTTCTACATGTAACTTGACGGTTTTTTTTTTTTTTTTTTTTACCGGGACCGCTTCCACACTGGACTCGGACTGAGCCGAACTATGTAAGTAAACCTCGCTCCCAACTGGTCCCGCTCGCCTCACGGCGGTTCTGCGCGGAGCCAGAACCCGTCGGGATGGATCCTCGGACGGGTTTCGGGGGCCGTAGGAGGGTCGCTTTACTGGTGGAGGCGGTGGGGGGGGAAACGGCCCGATGTGTCAGGCCTCTGACTGACAGCAGCCTGATCCAGAGGGAGGGATTTGGGCAGATTGTTGTTAGTGATGATTAAACTGATTTATACCGCAGTGATGGCAGACAGAGAGCCGCATCAGCTGATCCCAATTTATATCCACCAGAACGGAGGATTTTTTTGTTACTGTGTGATTACAGCAGGATGGGAGCCGCTGGGATCTATACAGAGGAGCAAAGCATTTTTACTGCGCGCTCATGAAAGAGAAACGGCTAAATGTGCTGATTTTTATTCTTTCAGATGCTCTGTGGGCTCTGAAACCTTAAAGCAGATGTGGAGAATGAGGTCCAAATGTGTTGGTTAGATTCAAATTTAGGGCCAGACCTGATTTCTTTAGATTTCAAAATATGTGGAAAACCCCAGATATGACAGGTTCACAGATCTCCAGCAATCTGTCACGATGGGTGTCCCTTGGTGGGGACTTCTATTCCGTTTAATAGAGAAATTGGAACATGGTGACTCTGGAGGAGCTGCAGAAATCCCCAACTGGGGCTGACAGGAAAGCTAAGAAAATCTGGCAAGTAGAAAGACAAACAATAGGGGACATGGGAAGAATATGGAAGAAGGTGTCAAATGAGACCAACATTTAACGATCTGTTTAGAGGTAATTAAATACTTTGCATAGCATCCAAACTCTGAAACATGATGGTGGCATCAGAATGAGGTGGGGAAGCTGGTCAGAAATTGGAACATGGAAAAGAAGGATTGCAAACAAACAGTCAGAGCTACAGAATAACAGCTTAGATCAAAGTATATCCATGCTTTAGGGTGGCCCAGTCAAAGCCCAGTTCAAATGCCATTCCAGCAAAAATTCTGTGCGTGTGTTCACATTTTTAAAGTCCAGCTCATCCGCTGAAATCAGCGGATGAGCTGATTCAACAGTTTCTGTGATACTAAAACAAGTCTTTAATCTTTCTGGAAGTTTGATTGTTTAAGTGTTTGTCTCTGCAGCTGCTGATGAGACGGATCTAAATAGAAAATGTGGGTGGGATGGAAGATGGATGAAAAAAAAAGCATAATGTTAATTTTTCGCCGGCCTTTTTGACCCAAAATACACTCTGGTGTTTTCAAAATGTGGAGACAGAGACTTTTGCAAAGTGAAAGCTGACAGAAACTGCTGGAAGTTTTTTGAAGTACTCACTCACGCTAAGTTCAGCCGCTCGCCTGTTAAAAAAAAACCAAACAAAAAAGACAAAAGAGAAATTCTGAGAAGGAAGTAAAGGATTTTAAAGGGGATCAATTTAATGTGAATACAACTATGACCTGCAGGTAACGGAGATGCTGCTGCATTCGTTTTCTGAAATGTTCAATTTGGACTTTTCTCTTTCTGTCATTCATTCATAATCTTCAAAATAACAAGAAATAAAAGAGCTTGAAACATTTCCCCTTTTGTGATAAGCATGTGCAATATGTCAGTTTGGCTATCTGAAATGAACCTCTTCACAATATCAAACTTTGTGGAGATATAACTACCAGCACAGTTTTGGTAAATGCCCACCCCATTGACTTGAATCTCCTAGGTGCTATGGTCTGTTTGCTTTGACTATACCAAACCAGATTGGGTGTGTGTTTGGGATGAGTGTTTATATGGGACACTCGGGCTTGTTCCCACGTTTCAACCGTTCAGCTGTTTATTTGTTTAGATAGTCCTCCTTCCAACTTGAGCAATGCAAGAGACCCTCAGCATGATTCTATCACCACCGTGATTCTTTTGGTCACGTTGCCCAGACAACGCAATCGTCATCTCATCTGACTCTGATGCTTCCCTTCAGAAGCAGTTAGCTAGGCTTATCTACGCTGGCGTAGGCGAATCTCAGTAAGGCGGTGTTGTGTTGACCCGACTTACAGACGTGATCGATAAGCTTTGGATAAATGGCAGAGCCAACCCTCCCCCTGCCCCCCAACGCCCCACAATCCATCACTGCGTTACCACGACAGCAGGAGTACCGTGACTCATCTGCTGGAATCTGAAATCTACTCTAACTGGGAACGACTAGTAGAATAACCGTAAATGTGACCAGTGCAAGCCGGGTGACTTTTAAGGGGTCAGTAGGATTTTCATGGATGTTTTCAGTTGGGCTACAACTAATGATTATCTTAGTTTGCGATTATTCTGACAATTAATCGGTTAATTGGATAAAAGGGACTGGCATGTGCTGCAGATCACACCCGCGACTGAACTCCCGACCTGTTCCTCGGCCCTCTTCCCCCAGAGTTCCTGTGATGCCCCAGGGCGGGCCCAGCTGGCCGGGGTCGCGATGCCGTACGTGGACCGACAGAATCGCATCTGCGGCTTCCTGGACATCGAAGAGATCGAGAACAGCGGCAGGTTCCTGCGCCGGTACTTCGTCCTGGACACGGAGCAGGGCAACCTGCTGTGGTACATGGACAACCCTCAGGTGGGTGAAGCCGAGCCGGGGGTCTGCTCCCAAAACGGGATGGACCGGTTGGTGTTTAATGATCATTAAATGATCATTAACGCAGTAGTAATTAACCAAATGTATTTGTAATAAGTTGACTGTTACACGTTTGGGGTTTATTTTTGATTTCCAGGGACATTTTTGTTAATGAAGAACGCTACATACGATTTGTTATGGATAATGCAGAGCAGACTAACTGGTCAGAAAAATGAAGATGTTTGAATGAAGTCCAATCTATTTTTCTACATATTGCATATTCAAACAATAACTTTGTGCCAAAACTGTTTGAAACGTGATGCATTTTGTGTCGATAATTCAAGCAAAATTGACGGTAAAAATATTTACAGATACTGTACTTTATTGACATTTTTTTATATAATTAGTCGACTACAACTAAGACAATTTTGGTGACTAAATTATGACAAAACCTAAACTGCTTCTGTTTAAACAAAATGTGAAACTCTCACATACTTAACATTTGTAGAGGTGGAAATTGTTTGCAGCCAAATTCTTTCCAGCATAGAAGGAGGAAAATGAACAAAAACGAAGCTTCAAAGACATCTCTGCAAAAATGTAATTCCTAAAAAGAATTGAAGCATTTCTGCAAACAGGCTAGAAGGAAGGTGAAAGGGAAGATCTGTGCTAACGGGATCAAACGACGCTGGTCACGTGACGCTGGCCACATCTGAGTGGCGTTTTTTTTTTTAGCAGCTCACCTGCCACAAACACACATCCGAGCAAACTGAGTTGTGCGTTTTTCTACATTTTTTTCCCCTCTGTGTTCACACCAAAACGCAAAGACGAAGAAATATCGAGGCTCGACAGGAATCTTGAATTGTTCTTTATCGATCTCATCCCTTCTAACCTGAGCCCTGTTACGACTCGGCAGGATCAGTTTGATCGCATTCTGAATGTTTCGTTTTTTCTTTCAGAACCTGCCTAAAGGTGCGGATAATGTGGGCTTTCTCAAGCTCACGTACATCTCCAAGGTCAGTCCTCGCTCATTCGGCAACGCATTTTGCATCGCGTCTTTATTTTACCGAAAACAAGGAAATCTTTTAGAAAACACCTGTGTTTCCAGAGCAAGAATTTCAGTCTTTTTGGCCACACTACAACCAGAAGTTACAGAAAGGTTGTCAAATTTTCCAAGCAGTCCGTAGTTATTCCAAGGTGTTTTTAGGAGGAGATGTTTCAAGGAAAGCCTCAGGCTCCAGAACAGATTATGGGTAATTTCTCAGTAACTTTGGAGTTAGTTGCGTTCCACTGGGTGATTTTTAGGATTTTTAGGTTTTCTTGCGTCCTCTGTGACATTTACTGTCCTCTTGTCTTCAGGTCAGCGATGCTACCAAGCTCAGGCCGAAGGCAGAGTTCTGCTTTGGTGAGTCTGTTGTTTTCTCCTTCCGTTCATCTCCCTGAACTCGCTCCGTCTTTCTGCCGAAGCTTTGCCTCCACTCCCCTTCCAGTCCCTTGTTTCCTTCCTTCCCACCTTCCTCATCTCTCCACTTCTTCCGCCCTCCTTCTTCTCTACCTCTCCCTTCCTCCCTCCCTCCCTTCCCCTTTTTTCCTCATCTCTTGAGTTTACTTCCTCCCTTTTGTCCCGCGCTACTTGTTTTTCCTGCCGCGTGGAACAGCAGCTCTTTGTCACTCAATAGGAGGAAACCGTGCAATGACAATGACCGAACCGTTGTGTGCGGGACATGTGCACATGTGTTTGCATCTAGATGGGATGTTAGCGCCGAGACGTGCATCCTCTCTGGCTCTGAGAAACCAGAAACAAGCGGATATTTTTAGATCTCCATGCGGCGGAGCGGATTTGTCTCCGTTTTTATCGGGTCCGTTGATAAGCGGGAGCATTTACATGTCGTCCTCTGATTTTTTTTTTCTTCTTATCTCTCTGCAGTTATAAACGCAGGCATGAGGAAGTTCTACCTGCAGGCCAACGACCAGCAGGATTTGGTGGAATGGATCAGCGTTCTGAACAACGCCACCAAGATCACAGTGAGACTCGCGCACACAGATACACGCGCAAATGGGGGTTGGACGCAGATGGATCCATAGTTGACCCTGTTTCACGTCGCAGTCGTCCCACGCTCTGCACTCGGCCTCGGGCCACAGCAGATGGAAAATCAGCCATCAGACCGGACCGATGAAGCTCGATCCGCTCCCCTCAGAGCCTCGTCGGAAAGTTGTGGGGCTTCACAGGCCGATGCGCTTTCCAAATTATCCTCCGGCTTCAGAGCCGCAGGGTCAATTAGAAAAGCTTCTGCGTCAAAACTATCTTTTAATTGTAGGGATTTTACAAGGTCTGCAAAAATCGTCTGGAAGGCGAGAGACAAAACCTTCAGACAAATAACATCCTAAACTGGTAAATAAAACAGAAAGAGGAGCAGGGATGATTCCAAACATCCTTTGAGGTGAATTAACTCCAGAAATCTGGGATAAGTTGACTCCAAAACTACACTATTTGGAGAACAAGAATATTTAAATAAATCACAGATGCACCGATCTATTTTCTTCACTTCCGATACTGATCATCCAGAATGAAAGCTCCCCCTACATTTAAACGACGTTTTCAGTCCTTAATTGTGATGATTTTTCACTGGAAAAGGTAACTCCAAGACTGGAATATCACATCAAATTAGGAAAGAATATTTTTAATCTTTTATTTCCTGATTTAGTTTTGAAAAATATTTCTAATCTGACAAAAAAAAGCCTAATTGAAACACACATTTTGCATATGAGTGCATGCTTATAACAGATAGTTGGTCAAAGTATGCGCAATGATAATAATAACAATAGAACATATTATTAGTAATATTTTAGCTCCGTTAGTACCAGTTGCTGCAGGCGGACTGAAAGATGACGAATGGATGACTCAACAAATCTCACCCGCTTGTAATTTTACTGCTTTTCCTTTTTCTTTTTTCTTTCTATAACATCAAAATAAATGTCTGGAAGGCTAATAAAACCTAGCTGGGCTCCACGGGTCGGTTCTGATCTCCCGGGTCGGGTCTCGTTACTGTCTCGTTGCGTTTCAGGTGCCAAAGTCTGGAGAGAGCCAGGCCGCCTATGTGGAGACCCCGCAGGAAGCCCTCGGCGCTGTGAAGCAGGTCTCTTACAAAACGGAGATCATAGGTGGAGTTCCAATCATCACAGCCACGCAGGTAACGCTTCCCCCGGTCAGAGCCGTTGTCTACCAGCAGCAGGTCTGGTCTTGTCTCTGCAGGTATGCGGCTGTGCGTTTCACCCAGAACACAACGGCTCTGCTGCTTCGACTGTTTGTGTCTCATTAAAACCTACTGGGCTTCACAACTGCTGGGAAAAACGACCCGGGAGCAAACGCAGAGCTTTTCTTTCTTTCTTAACTAATTTTACTTATCAAAACTGGATCTACTTTTTTTTAGAAAAAAAAGCCATTATCAGAAAATTGTGTAAACTCCAAACATCTATAGTTGAGGACTCATTCAAAATTGTGTATAGTGTATTCAAAATGGAGAAGATGCGTACATTTGTGATTTCTATTTGGTCTTTTTCTTTTTCATTCATTATATTTTTGTGATTTTTGAGTATGTATACAGAAAAATATTATGAAATAATTTATAAAAACTGGACTTACTTTACATCTATAAACTTCCCCACATTGATGGGCAACTACAGTTGCATTACGTCTTTCTATTTTTGAAATTTGTTATCACACCCGTAGGCTGCACAGTGGCGCAGTTGGTAGAGCTGTTGCCTTGCAACAAGAAGGTTCTGGGTTCAATTCCCGGCTCCAGCCTTTCTGCATGGAGTTTGCATGTTCTCCCTGTGCATGCGTGGGTTTTCTCCGGGTTCTCCGGTTTCCTCCCACAG
>CAEGAF010188651.1:0-19773 GCA_903067075.1 Micropoecilia bifurca | reverse complement strand
ATAGATAGATAGATAGATAGATAGATAGATAGATAGATAGATAGATAGATAGATAGATAGATAGATAGATAGATAGACAGACAGACACGTGTGCACATCGAAAGCTTCTTTTTCTACACCTCAACCACATTAAAGTAAACTCAGCATGTCAGAAATAAACACAAATAAAACAGTTAGTGTTTTTCTGGTCATGTGGATCCAGTTTTGTAATCACTGGTATTAGGTAACTAACATTTGGTTGCTTGATTCTGATTGCACAACCACGTGTGCACTAGGGGTTGCCCCAATTAGTCGAGTAGTCGATTCTTTTCCCTGCATTTCCTTTTTTCTGGGCCAGTTGACTAGTCGTAATCACGTGACAAAACAGACTTTTCCAGGGAAATGAAAGGAGATGGACTAGGTGAGTTCGTCAGAAAGCTCAAATTGTATAAAAATGTAAATAATTTAACACAGAGAAACTGTAAATTAGGCTCCCGCAATAGGGGCGTTGCGCGGCGCGGTGGTTTGCGCGGCGCCCCGCATATAGAGACTTTAGCCCGCGGTAATCAGGAGTCCGACTCTCGTCCTCCATTCGCTGGGTCCAGGATTCTCCGCTCTCTCTGCCCCCTTATAGCCAGATTGCTGTCAAATAAACTAGTGCCGAAAAAATCCTTTTAAAAAAAGAAAAGACTAAGTAATGTGCGACACCCTGAGTATTGAAACTTGTAACCTGGCAGCTTTGCGCTCTTATAAAAATATGGTTTGACAACATCTGTAAACTAAGTCCAAGCTTCATCCTGAGGGTCTGATAGAGTCGATCTCTGCCTCCGTCTGCATGTCGGTTCCGAGAGCCGAACCGACTGAGTCCACCGAGCTTCCTGCTGCGCATCGGGCGGAAAAGCAGCAGGTGGTTTCGTTGAATTCAACTGTAACCAAACGGGATCCGTTCATAATAAGTTTGGTTTGTGATGTTCCAAAAGCACCATGTCGTCAGTGTGATAATTTTACTCCTATGCGAGTAACTATCCAGAGATCGTCAGTATATGAGCCGGTGATTTTAAAAAAAAGAAAGAAGTCAGACCGACTTTGTGCAGCGAAATTTTCTCCGCTGCTCACAAAGAATGATGTGTTTATGTCATGTTACGTCACATCACCGCGACTAGTCGACATCGACTCGACTATTATGATATAGTCGACCTTAAAAAATATGTAGTCGTTCAACCCCTAATGCACCCATACACTCATAATGCTGTTTGATTAGCATAGAGGCAGCTGACGTGTCTAGAACAAAAGCCGCTACTAAATACACAAAACACATGACAGCTGTGTGGAATTGCAATTTTTTTTATTGCTTGGATGACTTTTTAAGTAAAGTTATTTGATTTAACACACACACATACACCAATTTATTAATTTTTTGCTACTCCTTTACACCAAAACCTCAGTTTTGTAATATGACTGATGATATCATGTTACATACACCTTGTTTACTGAGAAGGCTCTGATTTCTGTGGACTGTAAAATGATGCAATGCACTTGATTCATCCCTGATTTTTCCACAAACAATGGGATAGTATTGTCACTTTCCTTTTGAGTTCTTGCCTTAGTTTTTTATTTCTATATTCCTCTCTTTTTTATTATATGATCATACAATAGAAAATACTTTATTGTCCTCTTGGGAAAGTCTGGCCTCAAAAGGCCTGTGCATAAATGATATATAAATGAAAATAAACACAAATCTTTTGATCAAAATTATCTCAAAGTTTAAAAAAAATGTCTTAATATGTCATTCTAAAAATCCAAAAAGAGAACACAAATAATTGAGAATTACATTTGAAATAAATATGGTTATTAGCTCTTTTGCTGACACCTGGAGTAGTTTTGGGAAATTATTTAATGTGTGAAAACACTAATGAGTCAGGAATAAAATGCATTTAAGAGTAATTGTTATCTTGCAGCAAAATGGTTCTGAGTTCAAATGAAGAAACATGAGAAAAAAATTATGTAGAACCTTAATATTATTAGTTTTAGCTGAGTGTTGCAAATATTTAAAGTCTGAGGACTGTACTGAAACTTTAATTTACTTATTTACTTAAATTATTACTGATGTGCGTAATTAAGTGTTTTGGATTAACTTACTTGTCTGAAAGCTGTCCAAAGACAATGGCTCCAACCATCACTCCAAGAAAGAAGTAGGTGGCAAGTGCTTGATTCAGTTGCTTGTCGTTACACACCAGGTCCCACTGTAAGGAAGCAGAAATGTTTTAAAGTGTGTGACCCAACTTTTCAGTTTCAAATTAATTTTGAAGTCTGATTGCCCCTTCGGTTTGTTGATCGAGGACATAAACAATCGCCTGATCTGAACGAAACTGAGGAAAGGTCAAAGGTTATAAAACTGCTGAATTTAAACAGAGTTAAAATAAAGTGACACCAAAAACAAGTATACAGATGAAAACAACAACAACAAAAACAATGAAAAAACATAAAATATATTTGGGTCATCTTGCCTTTTCACTTCTTTATGAACTCAATTGTTTTTATTTACAAAAAGAAAAAAATTTATTAATTTATATTTTTTAAAGTTTTTCAACGAGTTATTGTACAGACTGAGTTAGGGCTGTATAATAATATCTATCACAATATATATCAATATTTTCTTTCCTAGAAAAAATTTGATATTAATCTGCAAGTATTGTAACATCCAACTGTCACCTTGCTCACTCATTGCTTGCTTCACCAGGTCATCAGGCTTAGAGATTCCTTCAGATGTTCAGGTTTAAAAAGGTATCAAACTATTCAGAGCAGGAACTTGGTTCACTTTATTTACTTTACTAATGCATGTCAGCTACAGTTTGGACTATATTAATTAAAAGAAACCTTTTTTCCCACCACTTTGATTCATTTTGTCCAGCTGTCGACTTTCAGTCTGTGTCCAACCAGAGCAGGTATTGTGTAGTTGGTGCTTTTAATCAGTTTTCAGTTAAATTAATTCAATCCAACTTTATAACAGTCACAAAATGTCACCAAAATCACTATGTCCCTCTAAAATCTTTCAGAAAATTGCAAAAGTGTATTGGATTGTATAGATTGCTGAATATCGCAATATTTATCGTATCGTGGGGAGAATATTGTGTATCGTGTCATATCATGTGATTATTGTATCACTACAGCCCTAGACTGAGTGTAGGATCTCCTGTAGCAGTCCGTATTACAGCGGCCTACTAAAGACACTCTGTTGTATGTCTGTGTCATGTAAAAGGTGCTAATTCATGACTTGCATTGCCATTTCATCCACTCCTACTTCCATTACTCTTACAAATCTTAACTTTTGTTTTAATTGTTTGCCTTAATTAAGAATTTTCATGAATCATGGAGATAAATTTTCTCAGAAATAATGGAATTTTCATCCACCCATCCCAGAAAACAGGGATTTGAACCCAGGTCATTTTTGCTGCAATGACCTGAATTCTCACATATAAGAATTCAAATCTTATATGTGATTGTGAAAAATATTGTGATTTAAAACATTTTAACATTTTACTACACTTTATTTATGTTTAATGTGATTCTGGTCCCCATATAAATCAGTTAACAAAATAAATGTAAGTCACATCCTTCTGGTTGATACCATTCATTCAAATGAAACATTGAATATATAGAGACCTGCAAAATTCCTTTGTAGAACGTTCATGTCCAGTTCATATCTTTAATTGTCCCCCAAGGGGGACATTTGTTTTGTTGCCAGGCATTTCAAACACCCAAAACAACATAAAAGTCAATGGACGATGTTAAAAACAGAAACAGAAGCACCAATTCATCAATAGATAAAATGGGATTTTACTTAATAAATTTTCGGGGGCTGATTTGTGTGGATACAAAGGAGTTCTTTCATCTGTTGCCTCTAGCATTAGTTGTGTCAACTTTTATATAATTCAATATAAATTATCAACTGACCAGATCAACTCACGCTCAATTCTCTCACATTGATTAGTTACCAGCATTTCCTGTTAACATTAAAACGTTTCTTCTGCTGACCTTTTATGAAAGAAATAAGCATTTTTAAAGTTTTAATGAATTCAAATTTTACCTCAGAGGCCGTCGTGGAGCTAAATTGTGATTTGTCGTAGGTCCACCCATCAGGACAAATCACAGTCGTGTTCTCCCGGCTGAGGTTGCTGGTTCGTGGGGAGCTGTAGACTCTGCAGGAGCTGAGAGAGCCGTCGTCGTGCTGGGGGATCCAGAGGACCAGAGTCTCAGGGTCGGGGGACCAGGCGCTGCCATTGCTTCTCTCCAGCTTCCCGAGGGAGCAGTGGTGAGGAGGGGTGGAAGAGATGAAGTTGTGCAGGAGAAAGTGGAGGGGAAGAATGGCACGAGGCAGAAACAGGATGGACAATATGAAAAACTGAAATCTGGAGAATCCACCGACGTCGTCGAGTATCTCTTCGAACCTCATGTTGACAGGATGGAGAGAAAAGGATCAGGGTGCTGTGAGGATCAGATCTCTACTCGCTGCCTATATGATCCCTTATTTACAGCAGGGGGGGACAGTCAGAGGGAGGGTCTTTTTAGGGAGGTGAGGTCTGCTCTGTTTCTGTCTGCCTTAAATGCTCAGTTATTCATTATAAACATATTGTATTAATTTATGTTAGTTTATACATGCAGGATTCACTTTAAACAGAAATCCTAGGGATAATTTTAAAGTTTTCACACTTTAATTTAGAAATAATTACCAGCTCTGATTTTAATCCAATTATTCAACATTTTTTGGTTGGTTTTTGCCCCAAAGCAACCTCTAAAATCTACTTCTGTAGCTCTTCAAAGGTTCTAGAATTAGTTTAGCAAAAGACATTCCAATGAATCAAATACAAATCCCTTAGTTTATATTAGTCATGCAAGAGTGAAACTCTTTCATCAGATTAGGATGTCAGTACAGTTTCTGGTATTATAAGAGGAACCAAAGTCAAATTCCTTGTTTCTGTGCACAAACTTGGTTAATACAGCTAATTTTGATACTTTGCAATAAACTAAATGCCATAAACACGTCTGCATTTTATAGGACTCTCCTTTTATATTTTTGCCATTGCCTCAAAGTTTCATGAAACACATTCTTTTGCATGTTTTTCACTATTTACTTTTACATTCTTTATTGTTTTGTTCCCATGTTCCACCACACAGACTCATTGTGGTGTCTAGCTGTTTGACATCCGGATCTTTCATTCTTTCTATATATTCACATGAGTTCCTGTGCTTACAAGGAAATTGACTGAAACGTGAAATTCAATTTGTCAAGTAAATGTAAACGGAAGCACATGACAAATGCTATTCAGGACTTGGTCACAAGTGCAGTGTTTTTCAAAGGTACCCAAAGAACCCTCTTCCACCAGTTCAAGTAAGTTGAAACTCGCCATGTTGATAATAAAACCATCTCACATTAAATACCCATTTAAAATGTTACAGAATACAGCTGATAAAGACTGAGGAACACCAATCTTTATAAGTTCAGCTGATCAGGTCTGAGGCATAATACACGTTTTTGTAACTATTATTAATTTTTCTATCTTCAAAGACTTTGTGTTGACTACTCAAGAATTGATAGTTAAGCAATTAACACTCTATTCAGAAAGGACTATCAGCTGTGTGTCCACCTGACTTCTGCACAACACAACACAACTGATGGTCCCAACCCCATTTATAAGGCAAGAAATCCCACTTATTAACCTGGCAGGGCAGAAGCTGTGAAGTGAAAACCATTTCAGGTGACGACCTCTTGAAACTCATCAAGAGAACGGCAAGCGTGTGCGAAGCAGTAATCAAAGCAAAAGGTGGCTTCTTTGAAGATATAAGACATATTTTCAGAACACACATTTTTGTTAAGTATATAATTCCATATGTGTTAATTCATGGTTTTGATGCCTTCAGTGTGACTCTATGATTTTCATAGTCATGAAAATGAAGGAAACTCTTTGAATGAAAAGGTGTGTCCAAACTTTTGGTCTGTACTGAATGCATATATAGGTTATTTATTTGTTTATTTATTAACATTGAGTAATGCAAACTAAATTGTATTACACATGAAAAAACAATTTCTAAATTATGTTTTATAGTTGGTACCTAAATAATAGATCTGTTGTTGGGAAAGATGTCAAACTTGTTAGTTTATTTACTGTAAATTTAGTATTTATCAAATTTTCTGAGTTACAAAAATCAAATGTGTTTTTTCTAGAAAATTTTTGAGATAAATTTCAAAATTTCTGCAGACATTTACTACTCCATTAAATTATTGTTATTATTTATTGTACAATTGCCCTAATACGCTGTTGTACTGATCCTTCATTAAATGTAATTGTAAGGGGATGTTCCTAGTAAATAGTTAAAATAATATGGCACTCTGCACCTCAAAATCCAAATTTTATATTTTTTTTAGTTTTCTAATCCTGTAAAGTTAAAACCAATAGCCAAAATAATGGTATAATGGTATTATACCTATTGGTATAATGTAACCTAATTACAAATGATGCTAATGATAGCAGGAATGTTACAGATAGAGTAGCTTAGGCATGATAAAGAAGCTGCTATTGAAATGTTGGTATTCGGGGGCAAAATGAAAATCTGACCAAGGCCCCAAAAAGGCTTGGGCCGCCCCTGTGACTTTTGTTCATTGTCCATTAATTTCTATAGCCTAAACCTGACCAGGTTATGCCTAGCCTTAAACCTAACCTAAACTCAATTTACATTTTCATCTTAAACTAGTATTTGTTGGGAAAATAAGCCTTACTATGTGAAAAATGCTAATGTATGAAATTAAATTAAATAAGCAGATGTATTTGAAAAATTAAAGACCTGCAGGGATTTATATTTGCCATTATTTTGAGGCTCATAGACCTAAAGAAAACCGCAGCAGCAAGGTCACATCTCAAGAAGGTGGAAGGCATGCAGTAGCAGCATCTAGAGACTAAAATAGATCAATCCTGACACACTGCAGGGGAGAAATTCTTAAATATGTGGCACTGATATAAATACATCCAAACATTTTCTCCTTCCAAACACACTGCATCTGATCAATTACTCCATTTATCTGGAAAGGAGCACTGGAATGTGAATGTCCTCAGAATGAAGGTGAATACCTTATGTCATGTGTTTTATTCAGAGGTTTCTTCCGATTAACAGAAAGATGAGTTCTACCCATAGCACCACAAATCACAACAATGCTTGAAAATACTAGATTGAGGTATGGTATTTAACTTCCTGATGGGATAAATAAATCAAGCTTTTTGAATTAATCTGAATCAAACATTTCAGAATCTCATGGAGGTTTAAAAAAAGTCAAGAAATGATCTAACTTTGAGGCATCCTGGAATAAGCTCAGTTTATTCAAAAGCTACATATGGCATTGTAGCCTATCTTTTGAAATTGTGACACTGGACTTTCTTTTTACTTTTTTACAATGGACGTTTTTTTTCCAGATTAATTAAAAAATTTCCAAGTTCTTCCAAGCCAATTTTTGATTTTTCAAACATAGAAAATTCCAAGTTTTTTTCTTGTTTTGTCTTTCTTTCTTTTCTTTTCTTTTTTCTTTTTTAGCAAAAATGTACTCCTCCTTTTTCTACCTACACTGTCCCTAAAAGGCCGTCATACTGACGTGTGTTCTTAATAAAGTTAATTCACTAAAAAGAAACGGAAGAAAAAAGAGAAATAAGCAGAGAAAGAAAGGAGAGAAACAGCGAATGAAATGTTTACATAGCTCTCTGCTGTCAGACACAGGCCCCGCCCCCTGTTGCGTCATTAAGTGACATAAGCGCAGTTGTCCAGGTTTTTGCCTGATTTTAAATAAGATTCAACGATCGTTGAGTTTTCTTTTAATTTAAATATGCTGAAATGTTTAAATCCAAAATGAGGCACATTTGAATTAAAGGTCTCATGCTCTGGTACGGCTTTTCTTCTACCGTAAAGACTCTGGCAGAAAAAGAAATGTTCAGGCACATCACCAGTTACCAGCGGCGACACAACAATGGCGGCCTGCTGAGAAGAAGCAGCTGATTGCTGAAGGTGAGACTGTTTATATCACCACCTAAAATCTGCTTTATTTCCCTGTTTATCTGGTCCCAAAACCTTTTAGACCTGTGTGCCGTATTAGGCTTATCAGAAAATCTGGTGTTGTTTAAATGTCTAATATATATATATATATAAATACTGAAAAGATTCTCTTCAATCCAGATCCAAGTTTGTCTTTTCATTGAAAATGTTTTTAAACTCTCACAACGTTCGTGTTTTCTACGTTAAATATAAAAGTTTTAGATTAGTTTGGAAACTAAATTTGCTCCATTGTACAGAATAAATATTTCCATTACATAAAGTAGATGACAATTGGTCAGAATATTCCTGAAATGTTTATCAATTCAGTTAAAACAAGAAAATATTTGAATGTTTAATGTATGTAAGACCAAGAACACTGCTTCTTACCTTTCGAAAGCTTGAAAAATTTGCGGTTATTTCATACTTTTACACAGCACAGTTTCTAGTGAAGTAACCTTTTATTATTTAATTTCCCTTCCGAATTAATAAAGTAATTTTTAATTTGAATTCTGATAATGGGGGGTTGATGAATGTATTTTAGAGCAGTTTGACTAAATTTTAAAACTGTTTTTATCAACACTGCAATAACCGCCTTTAAATATCAGAATATTATGGTATTAGATTCAATGAGCTGGAATTGAGCTACAACACACATATATATGGCCATATCATCCCTTCCCTTATAAAAGGTTTATTCTCAGTAACCTTTGTGTCTGTATGTTTTATTTGTAGGTTTAAGGCAGCAGTGTTGAGTCAGACTGACTTTGGTAGTTTAATGTTGATATGTTTAATGTATGACTCTTTGCTTTAGCTGGACGTCAGCTTTGTTTGCTTTCATCATCCTTGGCAGTCATGGGTCTGCGGACGTTCTGGAATAACTATAAAGTCCTGATTGTGATGGGCACAAGTCTGGGACTGATTCACTTGGGCTGGTACAACTTGAAGACAAACCCAGCGTTCCACAACAAAGAGGAGTACATTCCTGAGCCTGGCATTGTTGCATACGTCTCTCCTCCTCCAGCCAAAAGCAAGTAATGCACTAAGGTATGTGGCTGCAACATAATTTTGCTCTCTTTACACAGTTCCTTGTTTGTCCTCTAGGTGGCCCAGGCAGCTAAGGTAGCTATTAAAGGGGACCTATTATGCAAAATTCACATTTTTCAAATTTTTTGCACTTCCATTTAGGTCTCAACTGTTTCTATTTACAGCCCAAGCGTTTAAAAAAACACTCAGCCATTTTTTGACATTATTGTTTTTTTTTGTGTCTAGAAAATGAACTGTTTCAAAAACCTTCCAAATGTAATGTCACAAATCGGCAGGCACTTCCTGTCATCTAGCAACTTCAGTTAAGCTCAGGTCGTTACCTAGCAACTCTAGCTAACCTCTGGCACCTTTGCTCACCTAGTCTTAATGTGAATTATTAGGGATAATTTTGTGTGAAACATGTAACGAACATGTTTTGTACAGCTTATTCTATTCTGACCTGTTCAATGAAAACACAATAAGTCACCTTTAAAGACAAATTTGCATTACATTTTTAATTAAAACTTATTGTGGACATAAGTTCAAATCTAGTTTTGCTCTTCAAACAGGTGAAAAGTTCATTAGTCAGTTTGTTAGACAGCTAAAAATGTTTCTGTCCTGATTTACAGGAGCCAACAGAACCCTGAATATATCAGGTTTTCAGGAAGTTTGTTCCAGAGCTGATGAGCTGCCTCACATTATTTAGTTCAGGTCCTGGTAATACTTCAGTAATCTAGTCTGTTAATTGGCTAGCTACTTGGAAATGTATTTGGACCAAGACCGTTTAGTTCTCGAGAGACAAGAAGCAGCATTTTAAAATCTATTTGACAAAAAGGGAGCCAGTGCAGTGAATTAAATGCTGGTTAGTAAAAGCCGGTGCTGTATCCTTATTTTGAGTCTTGCAATGTTTTAAGATGATGCTAACCTATTAGTGACAGACTTTTATCAAAACTACCTTCACTGTCCAACCAAACACCAATATTTAATTAAAAGATATAAATCTGGAAGTCCTAAAATTCTCTTTCTGCCTTTCAGCGAGTCGCAATGAAGTCTCAGAGCTGGCTGCGTAGGAACTGGCTGTGGACGGCTGGGGGCGCATTTGTTCTGATCCATCTGAGCACGTGGGTCTTACAGAAAGCGACGAAGAGCAGCGTTCGCTCTGAGGTGGAGCTCAGGCAGAAAACTGTGGGAGGGAAGACAGAATGATTTCTGGACACGCCGCTGTGAGAGCAGCATCATCTCTTCTCTTCTTTCAGGGTTTGAGTTGTGAATATTGGCAAAGATGCACAACAACATGATCTTATGTGTTTGTAAAAATTTAATTGATTTGATTTTTTTTGAGTTCATCAACTGGAGTGAAAGTGAGCAACTCATGTGTTATGTACATTTTTCAGTAAAAATATTCTTGGAAAGTTGTTTATGTTTTAATCACTTGCTTTAAATATAATGTTCTGTTTTATTTTGTACCTTACTCGTTTTCCTGGGACCTACAATCAAAACAGCATGTACATGTATAAACAAACATATCAATGACAAATGGACTCATTTCATAGCCGAACCATTTCACCCTTTTCACCAACTCATTTTGTATCCATTTATTACCTCTATAAACCAACTAACTTTTAAGTCAGCAGATAAAAGAAAAAAATCCTAAAAAGCTCTTGATGGTGAACATTTTAGTCACATTTCAAGAGTAGAGTTTGGGAATATAGCAAAACGTAAAAACAAAAAAAATTAGTTCTCAAAGTTGACCAAAAACATCCAAAATCAAAAAAGTTGGGTAAAAAAATACCAACATTTCTGGAGAATAGAACAAAAAGATTAACAGCTTACACATCTTCATAAAAACGGTAAATAAAAAAAATTCTAACAGAAAATTTTTTTTAAATTCCACCTTTGATTATTTGGGTAAATATTTTTGAGATGCCTCATTTTCAAATGCATCCTCTTAAAACAGACACATCAGTAACATTAATGCAGTAAATAAAATATTACAGCAGTAAAATATTAAAACTGATCCAGCTGTTTTTTATTGTCTAGTTGTTTAAAACTGGTTTAATTATGCTACTATGGCTAATGTTATTCAAATATAGAAGTTTGTGTCACACTAAAGGAACCTTAAATGTAATAAAAACATGAGGCTGTAGTTGCTCTGATTATGTCATAGATAGGTATTTAGATATACTGGTAGAAAGCTATTTACTGATTTATAAATGAAAATATGACTATGGCTGCTTTTTTTCAGATTTTATTACGTAGATCAGCTTCCAAACGGCTGGCACATCACAACAGCCATGACACTGTCATAAAACAACTGTCTTCAGTCAGAGGCCTCTTCAGATTCGCTGAAAGATTGACTGCTACAGGAAATCATTCCTGCTCACCCCATTGCCATCCATGAGGCCTGTTGTGGATTGGACATAATTTACAACATCTACAACATTGAATCCTTTATTATTTTTACATGTAAAAAAAGCATTTGTACATCTGACACAATCTCCAAACCCACTTTAAGTATTTTTTTTATGAACATATTCATGAATCCCATCATCTTGGATCACAAAAAAGAGCTTTTACAGAACAAGTTCACCTGATGTGAGGAACCAACAGCATCAGTACACTGAAATGAGTCTCTACAGCCGTGCTGACCAAACATTTCTCAGCAAATCGCTCAACACTTCTCAGGAAGAAAAAGGCTTTTTGTTGTATAGCTGTTTCTCAGGAAGCTTCCTGCGGTCTTTTCCTGCGTTCCTCTTCCGTTTCTTGCTAAGGAAGTTCTCCAGTTTGCCGCTCTTCTTCAGTTCCTGATACTTTTCGGCCAGCTGCAGCTTCTTCTTTTCCGCTGAGGAGAGAAATAAAGCAGAGGAATGTTTTACCAACGAGTTGTTTTAGCTTTTATGAAACCAACTAGGTCTACGTCTAGTCCAGATATCTGAAGAACCAAAGAGATTTTTATGCAATTTGTCCTTTCATCCACACGTAAACTCTATTAATGACCAATATATTGCCACAGATCTGATCAAAATCAATAGATGATACGTCTTGTACAATATTCGATAATTTCACTGAACTTTGATCCATAACCGCACAGCATTCTGGGAGATGTAAGAAGAGGAAAGGCTTTAAGCCGTTCAGCTTCTCACAGCTAGCTAAGCAAAACTAATGGCTCAACTCACTCACTGGTTACCTAGCAACAACCTGTTGAGTAAGAACCACCGGGCCTCATAACTGCTGAAAAATAAACAGTGTGGAGTGAAAACTGGATGAAACAGGGAATGTCAGTGAGGCAGTAGTTCAGATATTTAAAAACAAAAAAATTAATCAATAGTTGGAGATATCGACTGATAAGAAACGCTTATATCATGATATGTTTTAGTCATGTCATCCAGCCCTACTTTATATTCTAACACGGTATTTTAAAGTAGTTCAGCTTCTCTGTCTGACATCGATCCTTTGTGTACGATTATACTTTTTGTAAAACAACGTGAATGTGAAAGCACAGGATGTGTGAGGGACAGGAACCAGAACTCTGAAGACGAGCGGGTCTGGTGTTGGACTTACATTTCTTGAGGAAAAATGGCCGTTCTCCCCGACTGGCTCGCTCTCGCTGCTGCTGCTTGAACTGCAGCTCTCTCTCTCTCTGCTGCTCCTGGATCATTCTGGCTCGCTCCTGGTTATCCTGCACAAACACATGGACATTTAAAGCCTGACCACCATTTGCACTGGGAGCTTAATCCAAAAACAATTATTGATAAAAAAAAAAAAAAAAGCCCTCTAAGCCAGGTGTATTAAAGTCAAGGCCCCGGAGCCAAATTTGGCCCATCAAGAAGGACACATAAAGAGAACCTTAAATATTATTTTAACAATCCAATGAAAGCAGGTTTTAACTGTATACTGCCAAAGAACACAGAGATTTATGCACAAACAGATTGCTATACTTTTTAACGGTAATTCATAATTGTGAATTTATTGGGAATTTTCCACTAAAATGGTCAATAGCATTTTGTTTAAAGGATGGTAACTTTATTTCTACTACTCTGCTGCCTTAGATAGTAATTTAATGACTAGCATAAATTATTAGTATAATTTTAATATCACTTAGTTTTAAATTACTTGAATGTAGAGAAATATTTATTTATATTTTTAACAAAATATTGCATAATTAAATTTACAGACAAATGCCAATTCTGCAGAGAAACATATATAGCACTGTTAAGAACCAATTTAGTTTTGTTTGTTTTTTTCGCAAATAAACTGACAAGTGATAAAAAGATTGAAGTGTCAGGACTTCTTACCAATCTCTTCAGCAGGAACTGCAGCTTCTCCTTCTTCTTGTGGTCAGTCTTTGTCTTCTTCAGCTGCTTCTCAATGACCTGCAGGGACAGACTGCATGTCACACGTTCGACATAGACAGACTTTTCATGGCACCTGATGCTGGTTTTCTCACCTCTCTCTCTTTGTGTTTGAGGTTAGTAATAAACTTGTACGTCTTTTCAAATATCTCTGGTTTGTATTCTCCTGACAAGCTGTCAAATCGAGGATCTCTCCTGGTCTGCAACACAAAAAAAACATGAATATTTTCATGCAAACAGAAGATTTGTGGTTTTGTCAGTGCTGGTTTTTTACTCACCGATTTCTTGGCAGGGATGACCTGACGTAGGAAGGACGGTGGAGTCTTTGCTGAAATTTCCATTGGTCTAAAATTAAAATACACTGTGTGACAAGCTGACAGTGATGAGGAGAGAGCAGTTGCATTTCTTCTAGATTTTTGATTAATTGGGATGATTTGGAAGAACACACCTGTTTTTGTTCAGCCGTTTCTTACTGCTGACAGGTCGGCATTTGTTGTTGTTGAATGCAGCCTCATTGAAGGCTTTAGTTCCCACTTGTTGCTTCAGCTTAATGACATCCTCAAAGGGCATGTTGGACAGTTCTGCATAGGAAGAAAACATCACAAAATGCATCATAACGAGGGTTTTTACTGAGTAAGAAACAAAACTGAACTACAGTTAAAACCAAAATAAATCATAACTAGTTCTGTAACAATACATTTTACTGTCTGATAAATTCTTCCAGTAATAATGATGATAAATTATATTGTTTTGAGACCATTTAAGTGATATATGATTTATTGACAATAGCATAATGATACAAGGTTGGCCTCTCAAAGACAAATAACCTTTAATTTTGTAAACACACGTTAAATATTTTAAATATCCGAAATAAAACACACCACAAAAAACATTAATAAAAATAAAAACCACTTACAACCAAAATGATATTTAAATGTATGCTAATAGTCATCAGAATGAAAATGATCAAGCTCATTTTAATTTATCAAGCAATTAATTGGTTATTTTTTATTACATATTTTCATGCCTTAAAAGAAACATTGTTTTTGATAGGAAAATATGTATCAACCTAAAATGAGAATTAATTTTGAAAGCAGTTTCTGTTTTAATTAGATTTAAGTTTTAAAAATAACGGCATAGAAAAAAATGTTTCTCATAAGACAATGGAAAAAGCTTTATTGCCATTACAATAATAAAATAAAACGTCACAAGCAAAAACAATAAATAAAACGGAAATTAAAACCAATAAATAAAACATATTATGTCTCTGTACACAAAATTGCCCTTCAAAAAATATAAATCATTAGCCAGGAAATTAATTAGCTTATTTTTTATGGGATTAATTGACTGATACCAGAAAATACTTGACCTATCAGAACTCAGATCTCATCTATCTGGCCAATCAAAACTCAGGTCATGTCACTAACCTTTCCTGATGCCTTCCTCTGTTTGCAACTCTGTCTCATCACCAGAATGTTCCTCCTCTTCTTCATCGTCATCATCATCATCTTCTGCATTAGCGTCCTCTTCTTCTTCTAGTTCTTCATCATCATCATCATCACTCTCCTCCTCCGATACATCTTCTTCTTTTCCTGGTTCTTCTTCTTCTTCTTCATCACTCTCCCCCTCCGATCCCTCTTCTTTTTCTTCTTCTTCTCCTAGTTCTTCTTCTTCTTCATCACTCTCCCCCTCCGATCCCTCTTCTTCTTCGCTGCCCCCAGACTCTTCCTCAGCCTCGTCGCCTGATTGGTTTTGATCTTCATCATCGTGTCCATCGTGTCCTCTTAGGGTAAACAGAGAGACCTTCTTCTCCACATCAGAATCTTCCTCTTCGCTGCAACTTGCAGTCGTCTTCTTCTTCCTCCGCTCCGCTTCCTGCCGCTGTTTCTCTCTTCTACTCATCTTCGGTTTCTTCTTCTACAAAAGGCAGAACCAAGAAAAATAAAAAAACACTGAACAGAACCTGACGCACAGCTGTTTTATCTCATGGCTGAAAACCCGGAAGTAATAGAGAGACCTTTCTTCTTTTCCGGTGGCCAAGCGGCATATTTTAATGGGGCAACACTGCCACCTTCTGTCCGGGATGACTGCGCATGCGTACGACTGATGGTCGGACTAAGAAAATAAATCCACAATAACAATGACAGTGTCGTAGGACAGTGGGAAAAAAAACTAGAAGAAACACATAATAATATTGCGAGAATAAATACGTAATTATATGATAAAATATCTTAAAATACTCAAATAAATTCTCTGTAAATGGATGAAATTAACTAGCTCTGCTCTTGTTCATTTTGTTGTGGAATTTAAATGTTATTATTCCCTGAAAAACGCCTAAATAAATAAAAATTGTTGGTTGATAGGTATTTCTCCTTTGGAACCTTCTTTAAAAGAACCACAGAGAACGTTTATGAATTTTTATGGCCAAGCTTCTGCAGAAGGAGAAGACTCAGCAATACTCCTCCGAGTCGGTCACAGAGCTTCTGTCCTCTCTCTGCTCTAGCAGGCCTTTTATTTGGAATAGCAAATGTCAGAAAAGATCAAGAATAAAACAGGCGGCAGGCTCTATCTAACACACAGGTCAACTCAGCTCTTTCCCTTGAGAGCAAACCCTGGAGGGAACAATCATTTCTCAGGAACACAGATATTCAACAGAGCAATCAAAAAGTATTCTATGGAAGTAAATATGTGCCATCAGAATTTGAATAAAAAATGCATCTGAAATTTGAAGGTTGTATATTTGTGCTTACTTTTTCAATTTAAAAATTAATTCAGAATATATTTTTGACCTAAAAAAAAATCAGTGTCATTATTTGTACATGTTTGCAAATTTCATTTGTTGAAAAAATTCACATTCCTATTTCAAAATGATCAAATTTTCAATATATATATATTTTTCAGTGTTAAAAAAATTCAGCATATTAAATTAACGAATTAAAATTAACCAATGTAATGTTGTTGTGTTTTCGTTAAAGTCGTTTGTGTTTTCGTTAATGTTGTAGTGATTTTGTAATTATGCTTCATTAAAGTTGTAGTGCTTTGCACCTCAGGACCACCGTAGGAATATAAACTAAAGTAATAACAAAAATAATAATAACAAAAAATCTCTAACATTGGTTCTTTATCATTTCTATCACGTTTTCGCTTGAGTTTTATTTTGAAAACACTCCAACATTCGCTTCCGGTTTGAGCGTTTTCAGGCGGAAGTTCGCCGTAAAAATGCAGCTTAACGTCGCTGCTGGTGCTGAGGAGAGAGCATCCGACCTGCCGCAGGTCTCCACACGTCACAGCCGTGGGATGCAGCAGGAAACGTCCCGGGGAAACGCCGTGAATCCCCCGTGAGCTCCGTGGTTCCCCCGTCGGTCGATCGCTGCCTGAGCTCAGCCATGGTTGATTTGCTCCAAACTGCCGCGGTTCCTCCCGGAAACAGACACGACGGACCTGGATGCCTGTCAAATATCAAAGGGAAGAAATCATCCAAAAAGTCGCGGGCCAGACGGGGCAAACAAAGCAGGAAGAGAAGGAATAAAAGGAAAAGGAACAACAGGACCCCGCCACCGATTTTACCACCGGAGGTAGCTACCTGGCTCTGGCCCGGGATTAACGCAGGCAGTTAGTCCGTAACGCAGCGCAGACGATAGGAGACCCTCAAACATGGAGGCGCAACGGCTTCAGGTTCAGCTACTTCCGTGTTTAGAGGGAGATAAACCCCCAGGCTAACGGCTCAAACTTTAACATAACCTCAACTAGAAAACCCACCAACTATTCAGTAATAATAATGACAATAATAACGGCCGCACAGTTTGTCTTTTATCGTTTACACCAGAGGTTCCCAAACTGTGGGGCGCGCCCCTTAGGGGAGGCGCAGAAAGCCATTGCAGGGGGGCACGGGAAGCAGTGTGGATGAAAAAACAAAACAAAACATGAACGCTGTATGCACTGGTTTTTTACCTTAGAATGGCCAACTCTCTGTTATTCCTATGTCAATTTAATCCTGACATGTCGTAACTTGTTTTTCCGAGCCGCCTTTAAACACAACATGCGCTCTACCACGCTCCCTGGGTTTACACCTGTGTAGCATCAAAGGAGACCTGCTGCTGCTGCTGTAGAGCTAAAGGTGTTAGAATCATGGCAGCAAACCAGCAAAACGCTAAGAACTTTTCACAGTTTTCCCCCAAACTAAGCGACTGAGTTGAGTAAAGCTGTTGGATGCAGGTAATGTTAGCTTCAGGTGCTGTATTGCTAATATCAATACAGCACCTTAAGCTTAACAATTAGCCTGTAGGCTACAGATATTGTTTATGTTCAGCTACCATTTTGCACCCCCAAAAAGTCGAATCCCCCTCCATCCCCACCCATTCTTAGAGACAGGGAGTTTCTAAGAATCCTCTCCACCACCTTCCTCACACGCATCGTTTCAACCAGACAGCCATTTGTAATCCATAGGGGGGCCCAGAAAATGTTTGGAAACCACTGCTCTACACTATGAAATCTATATTATAGCAGGTATTTTTCCAGTTTTGTTGTCATCATTTGTTCTTCGTGGCTTTAAGTTCAATGTAAGACATCAAGTATTTTCATGGCTTTGATCCAAGTGAAGTCACAATCAGGCTGAACCTTCCTTACTAGGAGAAAGTTTCTTTTTCTGTTTCGTTTGCTTTCAGGTTTGCTGTCATACCTTAATGCACAGTTGAAATCATTTTCTTCTCTCCAGTTGACTGTATAACAGTGATTTTTACGCCCTGTGCCTCTCAGCTTCCGTTTTAGGGGTGTGAACAGATTTTGTCAAGTCTGTCTAAAGTCGTTCACTTTGTGACTCAAGTGCCATTCGATTCCTCTGTCATGTTCTTCCCTGTGCAAACGTTTCTACATGAAATTCAGTTTTAATAATATAGCTACTCTGTGGTTCCCTGCCTGTGTTCTGGGTTATTTGAGCTGGAGATGCACACAAGACTGTCATTTTGAAACAATATAAAATATGACCCTGCTCCACTGAGCGCCACTTTGAGGTTTGATGTGTTCATTAAAGCACTCTACATTTTATTGGTGTAGTGTTTAGTAATTCCACATGTTTTCTGTTTTTGTTTGCAGGCTGAAGAAGGAAACATTGAATACAAGGTAATTAAGTTTTTAATGTTAAAATGTTTTTGATTAGGAGTAATTTTGATTTTAAAATGGCATTTTTAACTGCAAAAGCAGCAGAGCAGCTATTAGTGTTACAGTTTATTATTATTCTTTAAGTGGTAGTTGCCTCTGTCCCAATCATCTTATCGTGTGAATGATGTCACATAATGTTTAAAGGGCTTATTTTATAATTACAGCTGATTTTTAATTTTAGTCACTTGTTTCTCACTAAAGTTATGTTAACCGTCTTTTACATAAAAATTATAATAAAGACCCTTTTATGTCATAATTATACATTAAAAACACAGGAAACAGCATTGGTAGCAAATAGTGAAGCTAAAGGTTTTTTTTGATTATTTAAAACAAATTTACAGTCTGAAAAAAGTAAAAACATTTATTAAATGTAGTTTCACACATAAAATATGCAAACTAAATCACCTTGGTTACCTAAAACATGTTTTAATCAATAAGCAGGTAAACAGGACACATTTAACATAATCTTTTAGTTTATATTTAGCCATTTTAAGGCAGAAGAATCATTTTGAAAATTATTAAAAAGAACAAAGAACGAGAAATATAGGTGCATCTCTTTGGTGATCAATTGAATTCCATTTACCTGCTGCACAGGTTTGTATTAGTTTCTCGTTCTGTTCCAGTTAAAGCTGGTCAACCCGACTCAGTATCGCTTCGAGCACCTGGCCACGCAGCTGAAGTGGCGCCTGCAGGAGGGCCGCGGTGAAGCCGTGTACCAGATCGGCGTGGAGGACAACGGCCTGCTGGTGGGTCTGACTGAGGCCGACATGAAAGGCTCGCTCAAGACGCTGAGGAGGATGGCGGAGAAGTAGGTGACCCCGTGACCCCCTTTCATTCGCCTGCTGCTTAAACGTTGATCTATTTAAACTTTGATTTATTTGCAAAACGACTGAGCTCTGCAACATTAAAACATGGATAGAACTGTAACTACATTAATCATAGCTCTTCTTCTCTTCAGTGTTTCTGTCGGTTTCTGGTGGAGCAGCTCTGTGCTGCCTTCAGGATAATGGGACATCAGAGCATCATCCATAAAATCTCACCCATGGCATTTAATGTACAAACCAGAGCTTTCAGTGGAAAAACAAAAGTTCCAGATCCTTTTAATGCCATACAAATATGAGACAGAAACATGGATTATATCTTTATATAGACCTGTCTATTGATTATAGATTAATAGTTTTACTGGACA
>CAEGAF010188645.1:0-17239 GCA_903067075.1 Micropoecilia bifurca | reverse complement strand
GTTTGCGCAGAGTGAAGGAAAGATGAGACCAGCTGGACAGACAGGCTGAGAAATGAGATGCAGGTGATCGGTATCGGTAACAGAGCCAATGATCGGCCGATCCCGATCATCACCGATTTCACGGAAATCGGCCGATTATGATCGGTGACCGATCAATCGGCACACCTCTACTGTATATGACTTAAAGAAAATTAGATTTAGCAATTGAACAACTTGACATCGGGTCTCTCTCTCTTTAAGAAACTCCTGCTCTTACTGAAGCTTCACCTTCTGGACGTCATCACAACATGGCTCCTCTATTAACCCTTTATCAACTTTTTTACCAGTGTTGCAATGAGAAGTAGCTCCTATAATGAGCTCAGCAGATGTGAAGTTCCACCAGGTGTTTGCTAATTGCTGCTGGCTAGTCTGAAGGAGCTGAGTGGGCGAGTGGTGGTGGAGGGTTGCTCTATGTAGTTTAACCTTGGAATTTGAAGATGTGAGGAGGAGCTTTGTCCTCGAAGGCAGGGCTAGGTCCACCCAGACGTTTTGCACAGCTGAACGGTTGCCATGGGAGATTAAAGGACCTCTCAAACATGCATGAAAGAATCGAGTCAACACTCCAGGTGTGTTTTTGATGAGGGAATAAAATTATAACATGATGTGAAACTCTAAACTCTACATAATGCTGCCCCTTTAAACTCGCTACCTGGAGCTTTGCAGTTTCAGTTAGAGCAGCAGGATATGATCAAAGTTTCACTACTAAACGTTAAACATAAGAATATTAAATATGACATAAACTAGGCATGTTGTTTGGATGTTAGGTCATTGCATTACAGAAATTGTCTAAATATTACTGACATTGTAAAATTACTAATCCTGTTTACTAGCAGGCTTTTTCAATGGGAAAATAGTTATTTATTCTTTACTCAGGTAGTGGCCTTAAGCTATTCATGAATTAGCTGGCCAGTTACCAAAGTATTCCTCCTGCGCCTGCTCTGATATTCATTTCTTTTGTGGTATTTAACCCAAAGCACCAAAAACTACATTCAACATAGACGGATAAATCATCTTAAACTCTCTTTTACTGAACAGACTCTGCCTTGTGCCTGTCAGGGGATTGTTGAGAATTTCTATTGTAACCAGCACAATTCAGATTCACATCCAAGTAGCAGCTTTGTTGTTTAGAAGGTATCCCTGTGAGCTGTGTAATCAAAGCCGCCATCTGCGTTGATTTAAAGCCACCCAGTTCCATCAATCGGCCCCAGCACTCGGGTTCTGCTTCTGAAACCTCAGCGTTTCTATTCCTGGACGTTTTGATGCCACTGATGTTTCACTGCCTTGGAAAACGACGCCCGTGTTGTTTTTGTACGTAAACGCTAAAGCTATTTTCAGATTTACACCTGGTCTGCTTCTTGCCAATGTTTGCTAATCCCAGTCATGTATATCTGCAGAAACAATGCATCGTTTTTATGTCTAAATCAGTTGAAAATGACTTTGATCACTTATACACACATACACACACACCTGTATTTTAACATTCCCTGTTACAGGCCTGCTGTTAGGCATCTACAGACCACAGGAACACTTCTCACATTTTCTCAGCAGGGTAGGCGCTTTGTTCCAAATGTAATTTTCCACCCAATTAGCAGCATTATTACATTATTAGTTTTAACCCCCTTCTGTGTGGAGTTGTTGTGGGAGTTGTGATGAATGCTGAGCTTTTTTTGAACTTGAAAAACACCTGTTCAAAAAAACTTAATGTGTCCTTCTGCTTGACAGCCAAGTAAACTTTACTTTCATACCAGAGAATGAATACTTGTTTTCAGATTTTACATCTCCGCCTTAACGTAATGATGCAATAAATTATCCTACTTTACTTTTACCATCCAGTTATCAATCATTATTAAAGTACTGCTTGTTTGTTCTTACTGGCATATAGAGCCATAAATGTGGAGATCCAGCAATCAATCTGCAAGATATCAGAATCTATTAACTTCCGCTTGGTTGGTTTTAGTCAAATCATGACAATAATTTTGAATAATAAATACTGGAAATCTAAGAACTCATGTGAATACATTAACCAACAGCTTTTAAAGTAATCGAGTTTAAAACTAATCACATGAAAATTAGGGACACTCTGCGCATAATAACAATAATCTTGTAATTCTTTTGGTTTCTGTTGGACTGAAATCTGCTACTTTCATAAGGACACTTGCATCATATTTCTTTTATTATTTTCTAAAATAAATTAGATGAAATTAGTTAAAATTAGCAGGTCAGAACATAAAGGGTGTAATAAAGCAACTGGGAGGAGTCAGTATTTCAAAATAAACAATGCATTTTTATATTTTATCTCCACAATAAAAAGCATCAATGGTGCAGCACGACTTGATCAAATGGACTGGAACATAATTCATTCTTGAAGAGCATGTTCTGATGGAGGAAAAGAAAAACTTTCAGACCTGACGAGTTAGACATCAAAGAAAACCCGATCAGCTCATCTCCGACTTTAAGCCAATGCTCAAATGCGATTGCTTTTATTACACAATTGCTCTGTTTGCTCTGCTTATGGCCCCGTTTTTGACAAAAGTACCAGTGGAAAATGTCCAGGTTGACCAGTAAATGATTCACTGCGATGATGCTATTAGTCACAAATGGGTTTTCTTATGGAACGACATCAAAATGTTTGCTCTGAAAACATATTAATCCTTACGTCATTGAAGCATGGCAAAAAAAGAGTTTGAGGATTAGTTTTCATGTTCTTTACAAATCTACTTAAAATTTTTAATTTACTTCCATAATTCGAGGCTAGTTTGGTTTTATGTACGTGTGTGCGTGTGCGCATGCGCGTGTGTAGTATAAGCGAATGAATAGAAGATTTGGATCCTGTGATTGTTCAAAGTAAAGTCGACCTCTCCCCGCTCATTGGTAAATTGTTAATTATTTTACCAACTAACCTTCATCAAGTTGCCAACTGACTAGAGTCGCTGCTGTGCTCAAAATCTCGACATGTCTTCATAAAGTTGCGTCTTTGTGTCGAGTGATTGATGTGAGTTTCTGCTCCACCTTACGCTGCGTCCCGCCCCCGGCTCTCATTTCGTTGACGTTTAGCGGAACGTAAACGCAGAGAGAGTTGAACTCCGGAGCAGACGGCACAGTGACGACGCCTCCGAAACCGAACAAAGCGGAAGCAATTTCTCGGTTGCATGCGCACAATCACGCACGTGCATAAACATGCGACACGGACCCGCGCGCATTTCAGCTAAAGCCGCCGAAGGGAGCGGAAGGAAAAAGGGACGGTGCGCAGCTGTGCAGCTGTGCAGCACACCTGCCGTCGGTATAGGTGCACAGCTGCGTGTGATTAGAAAGTGTAAATGAGCTTTACGGTGAAGCTCACACCCTGACAACTGTAGTGTGAACGTCAAAGTCCTAACTTTTTTGTCAGCCATTTTCTACTCATTACAATGTTTTCTAAACAATTTAACAAAATTAAGTCTATGAAGCTGTCCTCATGCATTGTCCCAATGCTTTTTGCCTTTTTTGGCTTCCAAGGTTAAATGTATTGAAAGGTTTGAAACGCATCTTTTGTGGCAGTAGCGTAATTTCAGTGTGTCGTGGAAAGTTCAACCCCTGATCCAGCCTTTATTGTTTGAGCCTTAACATTAGCATTAGCATTGCTAATATTTGGTTAATAGTTATTATCCTGTCGCTGCTTGAAGACTTATGGAGATCACCGCCTTGCCATTTATGTTACGCTGAGCCAGGAAGTCACAAGTTTACTAAAACTTAATCACCTCAGTCAGCTTAAAAATATATATAGATTCAAAAACTGCGGCTGCGACATTTATTGGTATGTTTGCCAATAATTGTAGTGGATGATTTTAAGATAAAAGTGTTAAAAGTGGATCTTCGTGAAACTCTTGTTGTGAGATTGTTCTCATGCTATAAGAATAAATCGTTTTAGGGGCTCTTGGTAAATCTTTATGAGGGAATGCTGTGTTTTCTTTCTTGACCTTGTTTAATTTAGCCTCTAATTTAAAAAAGAGGAACCAATTAAACCTTGACAGCACATTGAACCCCAATTAACCCACTCTTGATTGTAAGAAATGTTTTTATCCATTCACATTAAACACCTCGTTTAGTTTTTCATGAAATCAGAAAACTGTTGCATCGCAGTTTGTAATTGTTACGTTTGTCTGTAGCACAAACGTTTGTCTCCGCAACAGTCAAACTCATAGCAAACATATGGAAAGAAAAAAAATCCCCTCTTTCATCCTCCTTGTATTGATTTTTCTAAACAACCTGCTGTCTGTTATTCTTAAACAGCCTCCTTTTGTTTTTCTCTTTATATTATTTTTAAGTAACTACCACACTTTCAGATTCTACACAAGATGGCTGTCTTGTCCTGTTTTGCGATTCATCCTGCTCTGCAGCAACATCTTAAATTGTCTTTTATTTTCCATCCCTGCTTTCTTTCACAGGCTTTTTTCTTGTATGTAGAAATGGGGTCCAGCCGACCCCACACACGTAAAACCTGCATCATTTTCCATAGACCTCTATGTTTGCCTCAGTCCTCGCACACACAAGTGTTAAGAGACTTCAGCATTTCAGATTACCAACAGAGACAAAAGACTAAGTCTAATTAGCTGTGTAAAATACATTATACAGGCCATACGAAGCAATAAATGCAAAAACCATCTGGTGCATCAGATGAACGCAACGTCACCAAACAAGAACTTAAACCTTCTGCGTGTTTGCTGTATCCAGATCAGAAAAAGGAACATAGGGGCCATTTTCCCTCCCACTGGATAAACTGAAAACGGTGGACAGCAGCTGCGAAGTGTAAAGCAGTTCTAGTGATCATCTTTTGTGCTTTTTCAAATCGTGGCAAACCAAAGCAGGTGTTTGTACAGAAAAATAATAACCTTTAAGCCTTAAAACGAACACAGATGGGTATTTGACTTCATTCAGAATTGGCTTTATTCACAAGTTCGTGAACACAAGCAGAGAATTTGACCTTGGTTCCACTTTCAATGAGAGCGTTTGATGTAAAATTCTTTCAAGAGTTTAAAAAAGTAAATGCAATATTGTGTACAAACCAGGTAGGACTAGTACACAGCAGATTTTAATGGAAGTTATTTGTCACCAAGGCCAAACCCTGTGCTTCATGCTGTGCATGCTCCTGTTTCAGCACCGGGCATCATGTTTTCTAATTAGTTTGATCATAGTGGTTTTGTGCTGTTTCTCATCCCTACTTGTTGCTTCAGTTTTAATAGTTTCCTTGAGTTTGTCTGCAAAAGTTGAGCTAACATGAGTACACATGAATGGAGTTGCCCAAAATGAAATGACTTAACTGATTTAAGCTCAGATAAACTATGGAATCCCACGTTAGAATTTTTTATTTATTTTTCGGGCTAATAAAAGCCAAGTGGAACACAACATCTAAATTACTGGGTTTTGAAGGTCTCGAGGTTTGATGATGTAACATTACCGCAACGTTTTCGTCATGTAGGTGACGAGCATTGCAGCACTCCAATTTTTTAAAATATGAAATATGATGAGATCCACACGTCGCCTCGGATGCGATTACCCCGGCTGTGCGTGTGAGAGAGAGGCGAGTTGTCTCTGTGCTCACACAGCTGCACTTTGACCTTCAGTGAAGCATAATTGAGACAGACAGTTGGCCTCGGCGAGGCGCCTGTGACCTCTGCACCTGGTTGGCGCTGTGCTGTGACTGGCAGGTGTTGCAGGATGTTAGCAAATGAAACCTTTGTTTTGTCACAACATTAACCTGCCACTTTCCCAGTGAGGATGGCAGGTGTTCAAAAGCGAAAGATACAAAAGGGTGCATGTTGTGATAAATTACCTGTCCTGCAATAAGCAAAATAACAAAAATTTATTGGTCCTGGAATTTTGTGATATATTAGAATGTGTTCACAATTAGTCAAAACTGGAATGTCTTTATGATCTGTAAAGAATGTTCTGTCCATTATGGCGAACATTTTTTGCACAGATGGATTTTTTTTTTTCCTTTTTGAATTATTTTAATAATTTTCCCCTCAAAACAACATTTTCAGCAAGGGTGCACTTTACCTCAGCAGTGTTGTTGTGTAACCTCAAGAGGAGAATAGAGCTGTTGAGTTTAGCCGTGAGGCAGAGGGAACTTCAAGTATTAAGTTTTAAACGTTGAATATCTTTGGAAAAAAAGCTCACAAGTCTCCACAATAGAATGAAAAGTCAACATAAACACATTGTTTGGCCTAATTGTGCTTCATTTTTATGTTTGATTTTGCAGTGGTACATGGTAATATGTACATTTTTAACACAATAGCACCTACTACAAATTTAAAAGAAAACCTTAAATACTGTTTAACTTTAATGAGACGTAACGTGGTAAATACTTGCATGAATATATTTTGCTGAAGTTGGATTGTCAAACTTTTACTTGTAATCCTGGTTCCACACTTTACTTTTCAGAGCACAAAATCTGAAGGCAAATCAGTACGATTAACTCAAAGCTACGTTCTGAATTTGCATTCCAGCATCGCTGGTATCTTATCAACCAGCATTCATATTGATTTATGCTAAGGTGATGATCTGGAACTTGTTGTTTGTTTTTCTGCTTTCTATCCTGTGGAAACACTGCATTGTTTCCATTGCATTTCTGTATCCTCAATTATGTCTATTCTAGCTCAAAACCTTGTGGAGCTTTAATTTTTCCCTGCTTTTTTTCCTCCATGCAGTTGTGTGTTGTAGGTACAAAAACGGACAGCGAAAACCTAAATGGGCTGAACTTTGTCATAGAAATAAAGCAATGATTTTTGCATATGAAGGGTTTCTCTTCAGTTTTCACAATGTTTGTATAATATTAAGCGGTGGTATGATTGACAATCTAAGTTGGTAAAAGTTGGTGTAGAAGCCTCTCTGTGTGTGCTGTCCATGGTACTGAAGTTTGGCAGAGAAAAGCGATTGTATGTCATAAAGGTAAAACTGTCATTTTTTTCAGAACCACATTTAAAGTCGAAGCCTTTTTTCCCCCGTTGCTTACTGTGATAAATAATTGCTGGTTTTTGTGGAACTGGGAACAGTCTGACCTGTTTTTGATTCTTGGTTTAATTAACGTTTCACTTGGCTGATTGCTTTATTTTACATAAAGAATAATAACAGTCTCAGCTTGAAATGCTTTTGTTATTTTTTTTAGATTCCTTATATTTGTAGTTCGACTTGAGAGAAGGAAGTCCATTATGACTCACTTTAATAGTTTTCATTTTACCAAAACTGTTCTTCTGTGTTTTTCTAGCCTATTAAATGAAACCTATAAGCCACCCTGGATCAATAAGTGTCTCATCTATTAGCAGAGTCTGAGAAGGGACTTGACTTCCTTTCAAGACGGACATTTAATGCCGAGAAAGAAAACCCTGCACCTCTTGAGCTGGAATTCACGTTTATTGATGTTTTTTTTTTTTTGCCTTTTTTTATGACTGTAATGAGCTGAATCAGCACTATTGACAGGGGGAGATGCTGGAAAGAGCAAGGTGCCACACATGCACACACACACGACACACTTCATCAGACTTCATCAACATAAAACATTCTGACTTTTAAGTTATACAGACGTGGAGTACGGTGCTACCAACGCTCCAAAAGAGTTTTAATCTGTTGACTAATGTGGATGTGGAAATTCAAATGGCAGCAGACGATCAATGTTTCTTCCCAGTGGAGTTCAAACCTGTTCTCTCTTATTGGAGTCTTTAACACAAAGGGGGACGGTGAGCAAAAGCACTGACGGACCCAAATGACATAAATCTACTTCGCAAAGTATTTGTCACTAAGCAGTATTGCACAAGTAAAGGCTTATAATACATTCTGGAAAACTCTGAATATTAATTCATTCAACTGTTATTTGAGCCTCTCTGCTTTTCTTTTCTCTCCACCCTTTTCTTTGTGATTGATTCAACACAATATTCTTGCATCCCACAAGAACTTGAAGACTCTGCCATTGCCTCTTTTTTTCTTTTTGTGTATTCTGTTGAGCAACTGCATTTCTGACTATAAAAGCAGAGCCGGTCACTCCTGTAGATCACCGATAAGACTTTGATCTTTTAAATGCCAAAGAGGCTGCTGACATACTAATCTGGAAAAGTTGGCGCCTGCAGTGTGACCCATCTTGCTTATCTGAGCACATGGGGGCGAGGCATGTGCCTTTGTGCACAGCTGTGGCCACCTGAAGGTGACCACAGCTTCAGGTGGCCACGTTTGACAGGAACCTGTCAAACGTTTCTGCCGGACACTGACCCCTCAGCTGCCAGCGGTACTCACTTATTGAGGACGTCTGAACTTCAGTTCTCTGCTCAGCCCAAATCACCGAGAGGGCAGGGATTACTGCAAATCTATTGAGTTGCTAAATGACTCTTATCTTCCTCAGCCTTGTTCAGGTTCAGTCATTCTGATCAGCAACAGATATAGAAAAGCCATTGGAGTCTTGGTCTTGCAGTGTTTAACTGGCTTTCTAGAATACAGTCATGTTAGTCCAAACAAGTAGCATTTTATCATTTGAGTTTGTAGTTTTTTCGGGGATTTTTTGAGTTGTTGAATATGATTTTGTTGACATTTACGTTAATTATGAGTTGTTGTTCTTTATTATAATTGAAGGCACAAGGAAAGGATTCATGCTTTGCTTCTGTCCTAGAAAGCTGCCTGCTCTCTGCCATGTCCCTGGAGAGGCGACAGCAGGTTATTGGGATAAAAATATCAGCTGTTTGTGAAGGTGTTTAAATGCTTGCCTGCGACTGGCTGACCCTTTCCTGAAACCCCTCCGTTTCCAGTGCTCCGCCTGGGGTCAAATGTCAGCATGGCAACATCAACAGAATTCAGTCAGAACGTCTCAGTCTTCAACCTTCTGCGCTGAAGCCACCTGTCAGCTTACATCCTTTTTACTTTTGTCAAATATCTGCGTGTTAATTTTCTCAGATGGAATCTGGGTGTAAACAAATATTTCTAGCAGGACAAAGTTTTCTCTCTTTTTTTGTATAATTAAAAAAAAATCCCTTTTTTCGTAATTTTTTTAAGTTTTTATCTTATATTTATCATAGTTATTGTCATTGCTTTGCTGAAATTTTGAAATGCAATAATAAAAAAGGGCAACACAAGAGAGTTACTGAGAGGTGATGTTATATTTAGAATCCAAAACTCAGCATCAGTGCTTAGCCCAATGAGTTGGTGATGAAGTTTCTAGCTCAAATTTAAGGTCATTGTAATGCTTTATATTTATTAATTATCCAGTAATGAAGAGGAAGTCGGGAGCAATGGTATTTTAGAGACGTAACAAACTGGCACTATGGAGAGTGATTAAGAAGTGTCAAGGTTAAGCTTGCGACAAAAACATTCAAAACTGTAAAATTTTTTCTGTATTCAGATCAGTCTGGCAGTCCAGCATAAGAAAACTTGTGTACATTGTGAATAGATGTGCATGTGTATGTGTATAGGTCAACGTTTTTTCCGTTTCTGCACAAGTTTACAGTTAAGTGTCTCCTGCTAAGTGCTCTTCTCAAAAGTCTTGACTTAGTAGAGAGACTGAATGAGATTGATGAAATGGGTGGAAAAAAGCTAAATATACTTGCACATAAATGTTTCCTACATGCATACAGAGACTTGGACTTGAGTGCTTCTCAGTTTTTCTCTTGTTAGCTGAACTGTTTGTTTGTCCATATGACTTAGATGTGACCGGTCAGCTATGCCCTCTCAGCATGAGACATGCTTTTCACCTCGTCTGACATTCTGTCGGAGCATAAAACTTTCAGCAACATTTCTCATAGTCAGAGGAAAAAAACCTGTCTGCCAAAACTATATGTGATGGAAGACTTGACCGTTACTGGAACACAGCAGCAGGATGATTCTAATAATAACAAAACTCTCATTCTTATTTAAAAACCTTTAATCATCAGAAGACTCATCTTCTTTTCATTAAGACGCTGGTTTTGTGTCCAGTAAGAACAGCATCAAATCTTGAGTTGATTAACGGATTTGAGAATTTTCCATCCTGAAAACGAGGTGAACATAACTCATCTGCAAGAAGCGCTCTCCCTCTGAAACACACCTACGTGACCAATCATACTCAGCGTGATTCATCCATATTTGGCTGAAAAAAGATTAAAGGGAAGGGTCAAACAGAACACCGTGTAATATGTTGCTAGACTCATGTTGAGTACATGTTTGTTGATGCAAGGAGTCTCCAGAAGATCATATGTATAGAGTATCACATTGGTTCCATATTGTGGAGTTTGATGTCCTGATAAACGAGGGCTGTGTTTGTATTCCAAACCAAACAGAGCCGGTACAATCCACACACACACACACACACACACACACACACACACACACACACACACACACTGCACACCTGGCAATGAACTTCCAGTCAGTCCGGGTCTAACTTTATACCCGAGGAATAATAAAACAGCTTGTCCTCTTCCATGCCTTTATCATGCGCCTCTTTGTGTCTCTTCATCTCTCTAAATATCTTGTCCTGCCCAAGGGCATCCGCAGGCTGGGCCATTCAGAACGGGCGGCGGAGCCATTATACAGTCTCTGAGACCGTTTCACCCTGGCCTCATGTTGCCACGGCAACATTCCGATTCATCTCCCCGCCCACCTCCCGTTCTCAACATTAGGCTGGCTATAACTGACAAAATATATGTGTTTTAATTAAATGGTAAGCTCCGAAACCCAGTTGGATTCACCTTTGTGCGACTGATGAAAAGAGCAGAGAAAACGTGGGACGACATGGGAGAACAGAAAGAAACAAAGGCTAGAAGTATATTAGGAAAGTCCAGATTAATACCACTGATTTAAAAGCACTGATTAGCCACAGCGGTTATCTGCCGTATGATTCTGCTGCAGACTAGCAAATAAATCCCGGAGGACCTTTAGAGCTGTTGGGTTTTGTCTCTGTGGATTGATTGTGTTGCCCAGAGAAATGATCGTAATCCTCTGAGAGGAGATCTTGGGAGTCTGAAGGGGAGATGGACACTTCTGTCTCATTTTGTTCATTTATCTGTTCCTAGCAAAAAGATAAATGGGGATCTGGTGAGATGGGGCCTCTGGAGTGATTTCTTCAGATTGAACTCTGAAGATCATGCGCACAGGCGTTTGGAAAGTTGGGACTTATTTTCATTTCCAGGTGCAAATGGCTTTGGGTCGGACCATGCCAGCTGACTGAGAGGGAAGTGGATAAAAGAGGAAGAGAATTAAGTTTTTGTTGCCATGTCAGACTACAGTATTTTCCATACTATAAGGCACACCTAAAAATCTTCAATTTTCTCAAAGCCAACAGTGCACCTTATAATCCAGTGCGCCTTACGTATGGATCAATATTGAGCTACAACAGGTCCAGCAACTACGGTAAACAGCCGACAGGTGACTTCATTTTCACCTGCAGTAGAAGAAGCACGTAGTGCATGCTGGGATAGTTGTCAGAACGCTGGTTTGTAATCTATTAATAAAGTTTGACTGACCTATCTACCTACCGACCGTCTAGAACAGGGGTGGGAAAACTTGGTCCTCAAGGGCCGGTGTCCTGCAACTCTTAGATGACTCCCTGGTCCAACACACTTGAATCCAATAGCTTAATCAACACCTAAGTGCAGTCATATTCTCCAGAGTCCTGTTAACGACCTCATTATTTGACTCAGGTGTGTTGAAGTAGAGATACATCTAAAAGTTGCAAGAGTCCGGCCCTTGAGGCCTGGAGTTGCCCACCCCTGGTCTAGAATCAGGTCGTCTGCAGGTCATTTAGCACCACGTTCTCCACAAACATGCTGTGCGCGAACGGAGAAGGGTGACCATCGTCCGGCCACGCCCCGGCCCAGTCACAGAAGGTTGTCCTCGCCAACCAGAGTCGGACTGTTTTGTTGACATTCTGTTTAGTGCAGCTCCATCTAGTGGATGCATAGCGTAATTCCAGCCTCTACTGTAGCATCTATTCTATGCACCTGATAGTGCAGAAGATACGGTAATATGAAAACTGAACTGCAAAACTGAAACGGAGCTGATGAAGAGGAGACATGGACAAGTTTGTGCCAGGAAAAAGCCATCTGGAAATTGGACGCAGGAAATTAAAGTGATTTTAGGAGTTGGTGTGTAAGTGTCATCAGAGAGGCGCGGAGTGGCTCTGCCAACTGGGATAGTGTACCGTTTCGAAATGAGCCCTGACAACAACGGGAAAAGGAGAACAGGAAGGAGGGAGGGAGACCTAGGTTAAGAAGTTACTGCAGAACTCTCTTTTCTTAAATCATCTCTTAGACGTTTCAGGATAATAGCAGAGGGCGTGGGGGGCAGCAGGACAGAGAGGCTTATTGTTTGGTTTCCTTCTCTTTGAATTGCACCACTGTTTGCTTTTCTTCTGCTGCCTTCTGTGTGGCCAGACTTCGTTCTGGCAGACGGTTCAAAGCGCTGCTTTCCGGGACCAAATGAATGTTTTGTCGTTGCATGCATGCTCGGTATGACGGATTGCTGCAAAGTCAACGATGCGATGCGAGTGATTATGGACTGTCGCTACATGCTTGTTCAGAAGGCGTGATGGCTGCAGGACCACGCCTCCTTGCAATCTGCTGGGTTTGCATGGACAGAAAACAGAGATCAAATGGAGTGTATGTATGATTGGGTTGAATGGATCTTTTTTTTTGTAAAGTTCCTTGATATTGATTAATTGAATCGATGCATTTTTAAACTCCAAGCTCCCACCTACTAACAGATTTGTCATTTTTAAATTATTCTAATACTTCTTACAGAACTACGACATACACAAAATGTGAAGAACTATTGATTGTTTACTGGGGTTATTCATATTTGGAGCACATGAATATCAGAAAAGAGTTGATGTTTAGTGACCTTTTCATTTATCATTAAAACAAATCCTTTGTTTCTTTGGGATTGTCTCTTAAATTTGAATCCTGTTCTCCCTTTAGCATTCCTGATTTAAGTCATGCTTTGTCTCACTCTCTTTCAGCTTGAATGACCCACAAACATGTCTGAACATGCTGTAGAAAATACTTTTACTTTTTAAATTAAACACCAAACTTAGATTGAGAACTGCTAACATCCAGTGTCCCTCCCACAGTACTGACCTCCACACTGAACAGTGTTGAAAGCCCACTCTGACAGCACTCGGCATTGAAAAAGTTTATATTTCCAATTGTTAGACCTGTTAATCCCAGGTCAAGGGCTGGCAGCGCTGAAAATCTAATCCTGTTGCCAGCCAATAACTCCCTACATAATCTATATCTCTGTTTCTAGAGGAGTTTCATTAAACAAATGTATTTCTTGGATGTAACCCAAGGATGGACACTTTATGGAGCACTTGAACACATTTTTCTGAAACCATGTTTCCTTGCTTTACTCATTTTTTCCTGCTAATCCTTCTAGTTAAACAAAAAATGAAAAACGTGTCTAGTACTAAGAAACATGGTTGATGTGATGAAATTGTCTCCATTGCTTCGTTTCTAGCAGTAATGAAAACAGCAAATTAGTTGAAGATGTGAAAAGTGTTCTGTGGTGGCGCAGGGCTTAAGCACAGTCCACATATGGAGGCCTCAGTCCTCAACGTGGCCGTCGCAGGTTTGATTCCCAGCCTTGGCAACCTTTGCCGCATGTCTTCCCTTTCTCTCATTATCCACTTTCCTGTCAACTAACTATCAAATAAAGGCCACTAGAGCTGATTAAACCTTAAAAAAAAATAAGATGTGAAAAGTAAATTCTAAATTCCTCTGTAAAGAAATATGCTTAAGTATTCTCACAATTTTTTATTCCCCAGTTGCAGAATGTCATTTCCCTACTTGTCGTAAGCAACATAAAAGCAATCTGTTACACTTTCGACTCTTGTTCTACCAGCTGCCTGCATTTACTTTTTAAAGGTTCTTTACCTGGGTTTTCTTGAGTACATTGCTTTTTACTGCTGACTTGCAAAGCATTTGAGCATGTAATCAAAGAAAACAGAAGGGAATGGAGGAAGTTGGCAAACAGGGGCGCATGCATCAAAAAAAGTGAAGAGGCTAAATGAGTGTAAAAATGAGCTAAATAAAGATTGAGGGGCGGAACGGGTTCTTGCCGTTTAAACGTGCGAGAGATCAAATGGAGTAAATCTTGAAAGCAAGAACAGGTAGGGATGTAATCTCTCTTTTTAACTTAAATGAAGAGAAAGACGTAGACTGCAATTTTTTTTGGGAGGAATTGTGGAAATTGTCCGTTCCTTGTTCCTGCCGTGGGGTTAGGCGCTGGCTCTGGCTGAAAATGCACAGGGGAAGAACGGGTCCTGCACGGCTGTTTACTGAAAAAGTGTAAAAACTAATTATGCAGTTTAGCAACTGTTAATACCACGAGGCATATGTGTCGGCATCAGCATGACACTGGTGTCTCTGGTGTAAAAAAATGGGAGCAAGTGGGCACGTTTGGAATACATCCAACCCTCCAACACTTGTTGGAGGGTTGGATGTATTCGGCAACGAGTAAATATTTTCCTGTCAACTTTGATGTGGTAGAAACGTGGTGAAAATGGTCAGATATTGGGATTCAAATGAGTGTAACTAGGGTCAATTTATGATGCCTAGATAACTGGACAAGCAATTTTCCAAACTCCAGCTCATATGGGCTATTCCCAGTCTGCTGTGGTCCATATCTCTCAAGAGATCCAAATCACCGATTAGCATCATGAGCATCGAAGGCTCGTTGATGCATGTGCATCTGTTCTGACATGTAGAAGAAGTGTCAAAATTGCTCAGTGCATTGCAGTTTGTTCCCTATTGAGGGTTGTAGCGACAGACCAGTAAGGATGCCCATTCTGAACGTTCCCATTGCCGAAGAAGCATGTAGGAATGGAAGAAGTTAGTCTGGTTGCAAACCCCATCCCACCTCAGTGATCCCCATCTCTAAAAAGGAATAGATTCATCATACTTTGAATGTTAGTACAACAACTTAGTCTTTATTGGGCCGCGTTTCTCCCGTGCGATTCCCCGTGCGGGTCTCCTGACTGCTCTTTGTGTATCTTGTTGTTTTTAAAGTGGAGGAAGTGGCTGTTTGTGAGAAGCAAAATGCTAAACATAACTCAAATGGAGGCGGTCAATGTAGGCGGAGGAATAAGCTTCTGAATGACATCTAGGCATAAAATAATTATGTGGACATATCTGCATTGGATGCAAGTGAATGAGAAGATCCAGATTTAGAAGGCAGCTGTGGAAAGGCAGAACAAATGCGCTGCTTCTGGTTTATGTAACGGGAAGAAAATAGCTTGTTTGACGTATCTGAGGCATCGAAATGCCGATTAAATTGCATGCATAAAAGTTTATCGAGCTAAATTGACTTTTTTTCTTTGTAGTTTATTTGCCAACCTGCACAGTCTACTTGATAAACCCATGTTTATACTTGGCAGGTGAAAGAGTGGTGTTTTCATGTGATTGTTGGTTTTGAGGAGGGGAAAAAACAAAACAAGTTTTGCACTTTTAAATATGAACTAAGAGAAGTTCAAATAAAGTGACAGAAGAAGAATCCCTCAGCTCTGACGGACCGTTGCGTAACCTCTTCTGGAAATGGCGTTTCGTATCAAGGCACGGCGAGTAGCAACGAGGTGTTTTCTCTGCTTCCATCATTGCTCATGGCTCCAGAGGCTAATCAGCCCACTTGACTGTGTCACTCTCTGTGTGCTCCACTCCCATCATGCATCTGAAATCTCATAAATGGCCTGGAAATATTGGAGGAGCAATGCAGCTGCTCTGACAGCATCAGCTGATTAGCATTCATATGGCTTCTTTTCTATAGCATGTTTCTCTCCATCTCACACACACATCCACACACTTGGCCCCATCTCATTATGCAGAGGTTTGATTGGTACATGTTTAATAGGAGTCACGTGTTTGTTTTTCCTTTTTGTCTTTGCCCTCATGGTTCCACCTCCTCTTCACTAAGCTTTGCTAGCTTTCTCTAATGACCAGCAGTTTGTACATTTTGTCCCTGTATGACCCTGACTAGTGTTTTATGGTGAAGTCAGCATTAATAAGTCCATAGAGGAAACAACCCTCAGTTGAAACTTAAAAACAGCTCAAGGCTGTTTTACTACACGGTCGTATTTGAACACGCCTCTGGAGAGGAGCTCTATTTAAGGTAAAGTCCTCAATTGCTCCTCTTTAGAGTACGCAGATTTATGTATATACATATGTTTTATTTTACCGTTAAATGCAGTGATGTTCATTACAGGTATACATCCCAACTGTTTTCTTTTCTTTTTTTAATATTCTTTTGATTCCTCTCTAAACACGAGCACCACGCACTCATTTGTGTTTTTTCAATCAAATTTACAAGCTCCCCGAAGACATTTCCTGTGTAAAGGCTGTCTGCATGTCTGCGAGGGAGTCCCATGGATTTTCCAAACTCCTTATTTGGCTACACTGCAGATAGGAATGATGGAGGAGAGCCAGGCACAATGTGGAGAAAGTCTGTGAGAAGACGAGTGGAGGGTACAGGCAGGGGGGAGAGAAACTCCCTGTGATGATAGGAAATGGCTTAATCTGATCCAAACACACACCAACAGATAAACTGTTAGGCACAGCTACGTACACACACGCTTTCACCGGTGACAAGCCAATAGCGAGTGGCTGCTGTTTATGCTTTTGTCCGCTGATTTGTGTATCGCTGTCGCATAAAAATGACTTTCACGGTAAACATTGTTGTTCAGAGGCCTGCTCTGTTTCAAACTGATGAAGTGTCTCTGAGCAGGGAAAACAAGTCGCCGTAGCTCCTCGCCAAACTTTTAACCCGAGAAGATTTGAAAAGTTTCTCCTGTGGAACTAGAGTGGATTACGGAACGTTTTTCTGTAATGGATTCATTCCACTTACATCCTGCCCAATTTTATTCATCTGTTGCTGAATGTATTTTGGAGAGGAACAATCAGTATTCACTCCAAATAAGGTTAAATGGTCTGTGTGAATTAAGCTGGTATGAATGGATTGATTTACATATTCTTCATAAGCTGACCCTCTGATTATGAACCAATAAAATGTAGGACTTGTTTATTCTTTTTTTAAGTAATAGTGGTAAATATCCCCAAATGTTTCTTTCTGCAAATTCCTGCCTTGTAGAAATCAAAATGCTTCTGTCTTGTCTTTCCCATTTTGAAGAATGGAGAGAGAAAATATCCACTGTTGGGTCATATTTATATCCCAAGAAGAAGTGGTGGATCACCAATTCATTTGATCAATTTCTTTTATATAT
>CAEGAF010188634.1:0-15243 GCA_903067075.1 Micropoecilia bifurca | reverse complement strand
AGGCCCCGAGGAAGACCCAGGACACGCTGGAGGGACTATGTCTCTCGGCTGGCCTGGGAACGCCTTGGGGTTCCTCCGGAGGAGCTGGAAGAAGTGGCTGGGGAGGGAAGTCTGGGCCTCCCTTCTGAAGCTGCTGCCCCCGTGACCCGACTCCGGATAAGCGGAAGAAAATGGATGGATGGATGGATGGACATTCATTTTTATTACAAATAACATGTTCACTCATTTATGTGGATATGGCAGATTTTACTGTCTTCCCACATTATAGTCAGATTACTTTGCTATTGTTTTCCTCAAAGTACATGTGTGTAAAACATTTTTTGAGTCCAGACTCACTGCACTTGGTAAATGTATTTACAATTAAATGTTGATGAGTTTGTTCAGACGACAGCAGTGGCGCTTGGTCTGGTCTTATACTGGTGTTGCCAATCTGCTTTGAAGTTGGCTGTTTAATGGGTTACATGGCAAGGTTGCTGCCATATAGTTGGCTGATTAGCTCTTGCCTGAAAACCAACTGCCAAGCACACTAAAAAAGATGGCGAGTAAGTGTAGGTTATATAGAAATTTGAAAGAATAGGGTAGAAGAAAATGCTTAACCTGCTCAAATGAGGTTAGTTTGAATAAAAACATCTCTAAAATACACACTTCCCCTACAACAAACATAGAATGTTCAACTTTTGTCCATGCTTTTGTAGCTCAAACTCACCCAAAGAACCTATTTTTCTTCGTTATCGACATTGTTACCAGGCCTTAGACCTTATGGTGAAAGCTCACATACACACATAGTCACAAAAGGAAAAAAAAAACAAAAACACTTAAACACTGGCAGGAACTCATGATGCATTACCACCACTCCACCTATACACTCAAGACACACATTTGTCCACAAACAATAGTGTACACTTACTCAGCAACAACTATCCAAACTGATCTTACACACTTTTGCGCTCTCCCACACACCGAGTCGATGCTCTGCCACCCACGCTTAGGCAGCTCTGGCCAGGAGATTCTGTCATAACTCAAAGGCTGACCTTTCATAAGCCACTGCTCCAGACTGATGAATAGCCCTATAGCACTGTGTCTATGTGCTGTTGTGTAAATGTGTGTAATGCTGTAGTGCAAATGCCGGTGTGCGTGTGTGTGTGTGTATGAGAGAGGAGTGCTGGCAGACCTGTAATGACTGTATGGTGCCGTCATAAGACTAAGAAAGGTGGAGATGGAGCAATGAGCACCATGCTGAAGACTGGGCCTAAGAAACCACTTTAACTCAGTGTGAATGACACAAAAAGGAGGAGAAAGTGGACGGCTGTTGAAGAGACTGAACAGGAGAGATTGAGAGAGGTCAGCAAGGTGAGCTAATGCCAACAGAGTCAGCAGCGAGGATGAATTGGCACAAGGAACCAAGGGGCTAAATGAGAGATTGTGAATTATGTAGAGTGTGTCATTACATATATGCTAATCTCTGTGTGTGTTGATGCAAAATTGTTTACATGTGCATATGTGTGTGCGTGCGTGTGGAGATGTTTGTGTGTACATCTTGGCAGCAGCAGAGGGGCAGATGCTGCTTGCGCTCTAGGCCCACTGCTATACGGCCTTCAGCGGAAATGTTGCTGTGCCAACCTTAGCTCTCATCCGCAGCCAATCACACGCCTGGGACCGCGGTGGAGCAGATTTAATGCATGCACATGGACACACAAGTGGACATACAGCACATCAACATGAACACACACACGCACACGCGCAAGATTTTTTTTTTTTTTTTTTTTCATGCACTGATGTTTAACCCATAATGAGAGACAAAATTATTAGATGGAAGGTGTGTGCATCACAGCCAGTTATGTTCATTAAGGAGCAGAGAACAGTGCGCACCTATAATCAGCAGGAGGGCTTTGGAATACTGTTTTCTCACACACCCTTAAAAACGTGCTGCTTGTCTTGAACGTCTGCCTAAAGAGATATTTAGTGCTGCTTTATGTCAGCCACAGTAAAACTATTCTGACTTTAAAGACGTTGTGGTTTGAGCTGCGGAAGAATTTTACATATTAAATTGATCAACACTAGTCTGTATGGCCCCATCCTCAGACAGCTCCCTAAAAGCCTGTCTTCTCTTGTTTGTTATGAAAAGTTAAGTGAATCCTATGTCTTAATAGATTGAAATGTGGATTGGATCTGGTTGTTACTAGCAAAGTTGTGAAAAAAATGGATATTAAATCAGATTTTCTGCATTTTCCTTTAGATATAGAGGTTTGAAAAAAAAATATATGCACACCTCATCAACTTTTTTTTGTACATCTTGTCAATTTACAAACCCATACTTGTATATTTTGTAGAAAAAACCTATAAGACTTCAAATACAATCTGTTCAAGTTAAACAAACTTAGAAATAAACAAAATGACCCAATGTGAGTTTTATTCAAGCTTCCTTTGGTAAGTCCACAATCCATGTTGTCTACTGATGAACATAGTGTATGAATATGTTAAGGTGTCAGAATGAAAGTTGGTGAGTGTGGCACCATCATAGAGCAGTTTGCAACATTTGTAAGTTACTATGTTTCAATGGACTTATGTTTGTACATAATCTATTTCTCCATTTGTACAGTTTCTTGAGGTACAAACTTAATATTGATTTAAGTAAACAAAATGAGTTTGGTGGGGAAATGTGATTATAAAAATTAAGAAAACAAGACAGGAAACTATTAGGGATTCAGTGATTGGTCGTGTTTATCAACAGTCATACCCCAATCATTTCAATATGATGATGATGAACTCCCCTTGGTCAGAATAACTACAAAGCATGTGGGACAGTATTTTGACAGAACAACCGTTAGTTGTACAATCCACAAATATGGCTTTTATAGCAGAATGGTAGGAAGAAAGCTATTGTTAAGATGAATCCACAAGAAATCTAAAATAAGGTTTACTAAGTGCATGACAGAGCCAGTGCAAACATGTGGAAGAAGGTGCTCAGATGAAAACGAAAACGAAATTCTTTGCCTATATGCAAACACTATGTGTAATAGGAAGCCTACATTGCAAATCGCCATGAATGTATAAACCCCAAACCGAAACAGTATTGGCTGCATCTTCCTTTGGATGCTTTTACACCAAAGCTAAGGGGGACATTCACCTTCCAATAGGACAATACCTCTAAAGCAGAGGTCACCATCCTGGTGCCCACAGTCTATGAAGACCACATGGTCTGTTCCAAAATTTAAAAAATCGATTATTAAAGTATATAATTAAAAGTAAACTCTATATGTATTATCTTGATTGACCTTCATATTACTTAGCAACCATGAGGTAGATCTCCAGCCCTAAAGCATATAGCCAGGTGTAAAATAAAATGGTTTATATCTCACCGTAGTCATGAGCCACTTTATGGTGGTATTTCAAAGAAAACCTCAAATAAAGGTTTGTGGTTGTAATGAGACAAACTGAAAAACTTTTGCAAGCCTGTCTTTCTATAATATCCATGACTTTGATTCACTTTGTTTTGAACTGTAAAGAGAGGATACAAATTTTTTTTTAGACAACAACACTCCATTATTTTCTGTTTTCTTTTAAGCAAACTTTGTTTTGCAAGAACCAAATGATTTCTGAAAACAGCTTATTTAAAGAAGGAGCAGCTTAAACGTAAAACCAAACCAAATTCTAAGTAAGGATGGAGCATAAAAAGGGTTTTGTTAAAGCACAGAGGGACTGATCAAGAGGGCATTGAGGGGTGGGAGAGGGGAGGCAGGATGCGGCTCAAGAAAAAAGGAAAATCCAGTAAAGCAGAGAGAGGAGGGAAGAATACAGAGAGCAACAGAGGGGCTGCGGAACCAGACAGGCTGCAGATGAAAAAACTCTGGAAAGGAAGAAAGAGAGTGAAACAGAAGGAGAGGTTGAAGGTTGAGAGGTAGACAGAGAGATCACAACCAGGCTGAGACTGGCCGACAGCTGTGAGAGCAGAATTTGATACTGCGGCACAAACACACAGATACAGACACGCACGGCTCGCCTGCACATATGCCGACGCAAGCACACGGCACTGGCTCGCGGGGGCCACACACACCCCACACACATGCTCGCACTATCCAAAAGAGCCACATTACACATGAAATATTAATGATGAAGAGCAATCAGCAAAAATGGAGACGGGGTGAGGGGAAAAGAAGAGGGAAGAGAGGGGAAGTAAAAAAGAGAGACAGATGAGAGCTATATAAAAGCTTGCATGTGTGTGTGTGTGTGTGTGTGTGTGTGTGTGTGTGTGTGTGTGTGTGTGTGTGTGTGTGTGTGTGTGTGTGTGTGTGCGAGTGGGTGCGTGTTTGTGTGTCTTTATTGCCAGTCCTGCTGTGACATGACAATCAGCAAAGCGATACATGTTTTGAATCATCACTTTTTCACCATCAGCATGACTGGCCGTTCAGAAAATGACTTATTTTTCCGCTCTTGTTGGTGCTTCTGTTTCTACAAAGCAAGGTCATCTTGAGTGGCTGAAATGCCATCATGCTGATTCAAGCTGGGAACGACAAATATGCAAAAATTATGTATACAGGTGTATATGTGTGTGTGTGTGTGTGTGTGTGTGTGCCTGTTTATCTGAACTGAATGCAGTGTGAGAAATGCAAAGCTTAATTCAGCTTCTCAAGCCTGGGTAGCTTCTGAGGGTCTCAATAAATCATTAATGAATAATTTTCACAGGTGAGAGCACGTTTGCCAGAAAGAGCTGATATCAAATGTTGGTGGGAACACACTGGCTGCTTTTTCTTTACTATTAATAAGCTACAGTAGCTTTTATAAGTGTTCGCCCTCTTGAACCTTTTTTTTTTTTTTACAACCACAAACTTTTACTTTGTGGAACCACATTTTGCTGCCCTAATAGTCTGGTAGAGACTTAAAATACTTATTGGCAACAATGTTTTGCTTTGTAACTATTAACATTCATGAAATTAACTAGTCAAACAACATTCAGTCACTGAACGTTGTTTGCTGTACAGAATGAGCACAAGGAGCGATCCAAACACATGAATTTAACAACATAAGTTTAAAACTTACGCCTGTGCTCACTAGTACTTCAGCTCTCTTCCATGTCTGCTTCCCCACCAAATTATTGAAAACCTTGTGAGTAGTATTCCACCGTTCCTTCCTTGTCCTCGATTGTCCCCTTATCCCTAATCTTGTTCACGTCTCTGGATTATTCCTGCCTTTACTAGCCCATGACGGATAGCTACTGCTGTTCCTGTGTGTCTCAACCCTGGTCCTCAAGGCACACTGCCTTTAATGTTTTAGGTGTTTATCTGTTTCGGCACACATCATGTTAAATGATGGCTGATTGGCAAGTTTTTACTGAACTACAGTAACCTGGATCAGGTGTGTTAGAGAAGGGACACATCTAAAACAAGCAGTGTAGTGTGCTTTGAGGGGCCGGGTTGGGAAACTCTGGACTTCAACCCATCTGCACACTCTGACCTCAGGTCTCCTTCTTCACATTGCAAATGACCATCGCCTACTTTTGGACCACAGTGCTGGGATTTGGATTGTTGGATTGTTTCTCCATCTCACATGATTTAACCGTTCTGTGCTCAAAAGCTGCACCTTCTCTAACATCACTGCAGCTGGAGTCTTCCTGCTCATCCCATTTAACAGGCGGTTAATGACAAAAAGCACATTTCTCACTCTTGTTTCCCTTTAAGGGACCAATCTGTTTCCTCTTACAGTAAGTGACGACCTTTGCTGTGAATCTTGTTCCAGAAAGTCCTTCAATAAATTAATTCTTCAAAACTTTCACCTGAATTTCTGGGTCCCTCTAGTGGTTCGTTACACAAACCCCTAGCTGAGAAATATAGCGTTCTTCGATTCCAGTAAGCTCAAGAGCCGTCTTGGGCTGAGTGACAGGATTCCTGGCACTGCTCTGAATGTTTCTTTGGTATCTGGGCCCAACACTTCCCAACTTATTTTGGGGTTGTCCAGCGTTGCAAATCTACACGTTAAAACTTTTGTCCATTCTTTTCTGCAAAATACATTTCATACAAAAACCACTTCTAAAGCCACAGGTGAACAATGTCCAGCACCCTTTTACGCAGACTCCTTCTACAAACGTTTGTGGGGAACTCTTAGGAACTCAGTGAGATGTGTGATTCATAAAATTTCCTCAAAATAAAGGCTGGTCTGATTCTTCTGTCATACCCAACAGGTAGTAATAGTACTAATCATAAAATTTGGTGAAAGGGGATTATGGTGTGTTGCTTATTGTCGGGACTTTGGCTCAGCTCCTTAGTTCTGGTGGAACTGAATGCTTTTCAGCACATTGACATTTTTATTTTATTTTTGCCAAAGGACAGTACCTGATTCTTACGGGGAACCTTTTGGGAATTGCCTCTTTAGCACGAATGTACATAAGGAAAAAGGGTCTAAATACTTTAGCATATGTGTATAGGTGTTGAATGTGTGTGTTCTGTATGTGTAGCAGGTGTGAATCTTAATTTGTAATGATAAAGCACAAACAGTCAGATGTGTTTGTACTTTTAAGCACCTCTCTGCCCCTTAAAAGCTTCAGGTAATAACACCATCCATCAACCCGGTTTGTGTACATTCGAGAACCAGGAACGAGTGAGCACTGGTTCGACAGGTCAAAAAGGGGGAAGGGGACAAAAGGGTAAAGGTGTGGGGCTGGTATCATTTAACCATAGGAGTTTATTTTGTGGTGAGAAAAAAAAAACGTACCAGTACGTACTCACACAAAGACAGACACAGAGAGACCCAAACACCCGGTACATGTGCATCTGCTGGAAACATGCATTAGTGCACAGCAGTAGCACCCTTCCTAATGAAGAAAGGAAACATTGGGGTGCAGCATTGTCTAGACAGGTGTATAGAGCAATAAACAACACTGCCACGTTTACCTCACATTCATTAAACGTCTTAATCTGTACCCTTTAAGCACTGAGACTTTTGTTTCCAACCTCATCAGACAAGATGATCTTTTTCAAGGACTTTGCTTTCCTTTCTGCGGATTTTAAAGCTTACACTAGCTGTTGCATCATCAGCGTCTGTGTCATATGTCACCCCAGCTCTCTTTTTCTTTGTGCCAAGCTCGAACTGGAAGCATGATCAGACACTTAAGTGCGAAACGGAACTAAAGTCTGACACTAAATCCTCTCCTCGTCAGAGCAGCTGTCCTTTACGCTGATTGACAAGTGCAAAGTTTTTTTTTATATCAAGTAATGTCAAAGTGACAAAAAAAAAAAATCAAAGCATGCTCAACCGATTTAAGGCCAAGTTGGCAGTGCTGCAAGAAAATAAGAGCAAGAATTTCCATCACAATCTACATTCTTTGGCAGCTCTGCTACTCACTCTATTAGCCGCTTTTAAAATCTCAGTGATTTATGTACTCAGCTTAATAAATCCACCCCTTTATACAGAATCATTCATATCCCTAGTAAAGGTGTGTAAAAAAATGAATGATCTCACCCCAGAATGCCTTGTGGCCCCAGGACACCCACAAGACATTGGAATTGTAAGTGGGAAAGATGAAGTTTTCTCATTATATAACAACATTTCCATTAAGTACCTTACCTCTGAATACTGTCAAAATGGTACCAAAATTTCAGTACCACGGCTCTAAGTCAGTGTCTCCCTGTTTCTTTATTTATTTCACCTTTATTTCATCAGGATAAAAACCCGGTGAGATTAAAAATCTGATTTTCAAGGAAGTCCTGGCTAAGAGGCACCAACAAATACAACACACACACAAATACACAATTTATAGAAAATGTCAAGCTACAAAACACAGGTGTCACTTAATCAAACTCATTTTTTTTATTTGGATGTAAAAGCACTGAACAAGATGAATTCAGCCAATATAAAAGTCTCCTTTAGAAAGTTCCAAGAAAAAGGGAAAGAAAAGCCTTCTTATCCAATTCAGTCTGAGCAAAAGAGACAAAAAGAAGCAGGAAATTGTATGAGTGAAAAGCACGAGTCAAGATTTCTCAGTGTAATTGCAGTACAAATATAGGCCGGCAGGAGTCCATGCAGTTTCCTCAGGGACCACTGCCCTGCATATTTTAGACGTGTCTCTGTTCCAGAACACCTGATTCCAATGATTGCTTGACCTCTGCATGCCATCAAGTGCTGCAGAAGGCTGTTAATCACCCACTTATTCAAGTCAGATGTGTGGCAGAAGGCAAACACCTAAAACACGCAGGGCAGTGGCCCCTTGGAATGGAACTGAGAAACATTTCTCTTGGTCATCTAATCCTTGATTCTTCCTGACTCTGCCCTTTTTTTTGACAAACTTCTCACCCCACAGTTCCAGTTAAAATCCAAGTTTAGCTAATCTTACACAATGTTTAAGTATAGGACAGAAAAGGCTTTCAAAAAAAACTTTTCGTGTACGATTTGAAAAATTACTTTTTTTTCCTATTGTAATTAAAAAATGTAGTTAATTAGGGAGTCTTACAAATCTTCAGCAGGGGCGCCATATTAATTACGTCTGTACATTTTCTACCTGATGCTTCACAGCTGCTGGAAATTAAACGACGGTGGGGTTACAAACTAGGTGTCCAATAATTATGTTAAATCAATTGCAGCGTGTCATATTTGCAGTTAAGAATGCCCAGATTCCTGCCTCCTCTGAAGACTGCAGCAACAATAAACCATGATTTTCTGTTGCAAAGTTTCTCTGCACCCCAAGATTTAGACCCTGCTGAATTTTTAATGGAGTTCTTCACCAGATCTTCTGTAGTTCACTTTAATGGTCACTCTGCAGCCATCCAGAATGCTTTGACTCAACAACATTCCTACAAGATTCTGAACAATGCAAATCGCTCTGTGACACCCGTAAAACAGACAACCTGCTCTGACAAATAAAGACGAGGCGTGAAGAGGGATAAAAATGTGCTTCGGTCCTACATTTTATTTGTGGACAGTATGTAAGTTTCTGACAGCTAGCGCTTTAGCAGTGAATTTCCAGTGGGGGTAAAGTCTGTGCTGTCACTGGCAGCTTGCTTGTTATTCTGACGACGCATGAAGCAAAAAAAGGAGGAAAAGCTTCCTGATCTTCATTAAGAATGACTCAGCTGCTTTTTCCGTCTGTCAGCATTTTCAAAGTTGATGACGTTCCAGGGGCACTGCTAGGGGAATAATTCAGCACAGGGATTGAATGCTTAGGACTAAGGCTGCTATTGCCTGAATTAAACTAATAAAGGGAAACTGGAAATATATGGTACCTTGAGCTCGCAAACCCCAGAATAAGGAGGATGAAAGACATTTGGGAAGGTCAGAAAATAAGCATTTGTAGGAACTGCTTTAATATTTTAAGCTAATGATGTTGAGTTGAAAGCTGCTTCTCAACATTTAAAAAAAACAATATCTATGCAAGGTGAACCACAGCAATTAAGATCTCAAAGCTTAAAGATAATAAGGCGACGTTCCCTCATAGACAGTACAAACCTTTCAAGGTTAAATTCAAAGTCCCTCGATGGTTTGTGAAAACATTAATTACAATTATATTTTTAGAGAAGACTGCAGACCGGGCTACAATCTATTATGCAGCTGGAAACATTTAGATTTAATTTTGTTTAAGACTTTCAGACAGGAGTAACAAAAGTCAGCAAATGTTTTATAATTATATGACTGAAAAGCTGGAAGTAAAAAGCATACCAACATTTAATAGGAAAATAGGAGGACACAAAAATTAGATTCTCTCAAATGAAGAGATTCTGAAGCTGTTTTTTCAAAGCAGGTGAAAAGCTCAAAAAAGAAACCCATTTAGAAATCCTTTGACACACGCCTTTCATGACTGGATATTTGTAGTGTGGGAATGTATCTGGCTTGCAATGAGGCAAAATTTTAACAATATTTGGGGTAGAAGAAATAATCATAAATCCTGATATGCATTTTAAAGAATCCGTAAGCAACACCGAATGATTCCATCCTGGTTTGACCAGTCCACACATTGCAATTTCTCTTTTATGATATGTTCCTCCTGCTACTGGCAATGCTCCCTTTGAGTGTTTTCACAAACAGAATGAAGGTTTGATTCATTTTAAAATTAGTTTTTAAGAATTTCTGATAACTTTAGAATGATCCATTTGAAGTTTGATCAGTTTGAGCATTTTAAAGTCTGAACTAGTGATGCCAAAATACAGACAACATTTAAAAAGAAACATCTCTGTTGCTTAGCAGTGATAAAAAGTTGCAAAACAAATGCAACTTTTTAGCAGTTTTAACAATTGGTTATGTGTCCATGTAAGTATTGCAGAGGTATGATGGAATAAAATAAAGCTTGAAGAGAGTTTTGTGACATGGAGGTTTAAGGTAAGATTCATGCACAACTGAGGGATATGGATTCCTCACGATCAGCGAGATCACCAGGGTGATGTGTTCCACAGATTAACACATGACTGTGACAAGGTGTGGGGCAGTCAGACTGATTGTTGTAGACAAAACATTTAAATAGCATGGTGACAGTTGTACGTAATAATGTGCAGAAGAAGGATTAATGCATAGAATTGGCGATCTTGCAAATCAGCCTCCTACAATGCAGGTGGTTGATGCATGTTCTTTCTATTTGTAACTTTGCCACTGTGGCTCCCAAATACATTTGTTTAACGCAATCACAATTGTATTTATTTTAGTTCAGATGAAACCTGAATGAAGGAAACTTTCCCTAATAAAATCTATTTTGCAGGTAAGACAAAAATTATTCAAACTACTAGCTAATGTAGGTTCTAAATATTTTCATTCAATCACAAAGTTTGTTTCAGATAAGAATAATTTGAAACATGTTTTAACATTTATTGCATAAATGAAATGTTGAAAATGCTGTATACCCTTTTCAATACTGAGTTGAAACATGCTTGACGAAACAGTGACCCATCTCGCCTTGTAGTTGAGTTGTTTCCATGCTTCCTCTGATGTTTTGACATTATATCTTTGGTGATGAGCTCCAAGAGTTTGATATTGGAAGATTGTATTCTTCAGCTCCCTCCGTCTCTCCCAGAGACTGGTTCTCTATCTGGGCTGCTTACTTTTAGTCAGAATAAATATGCTAGTTACATTTAAAGATTGCAATGAACCTAAATTTGCTCAAGTTATGAATAATCTTGAGCTTAAATCTTTAACCCATATTTATTGAAATGAAGAGGACGGTGGCCTAGTAACAACAGGCAGCTGGAAAAAAGTCATTCTTTGTACTAGTCATATTGTTTAGGAAGTTCCATTAAAGCTATTGGAAAACTTCCATAACACTGCTATAATTAACCTATTTATTTCCCCCCTATACATACTAATGTGCTCTACCAGCTTTGGCCAAAGATCCACATGGAGCTCCACTGCCACAGGAGAATAATAAAGCTGAATAGATAATAGCATGAAGTAACATGCTGTATGGCGTTCACCTACAGTTATACTTTCAGGGTTTGATCCAGCTTCATGATATGTGGTTTTAAAAATAATGGAGTTTTATTCAGAGACCATAAGTGATAAATCATCTTATTTTATTGTAAGTAGTCTAGTAGCGTTTGACATTCTTCAATAATTCTGAAGTAAAATAAAAATCAGTAGTTTTTCTGAATAGCAATAGCAATTTCTCTGCCCATTTATTTGCACAGAACATTTTCTAATTAATTACGCTCTTTTAAATATAGAACATATGCATTCATTTGACTGTACACATTGAAAAGATAACCCTGAAACTTTTCTAAGGAGTCGTATGACACCTCAATTATTTCTCATTTTAAGTTCCAAGAAGCAGTTCTTCTGAGCTTACTTTGAAAGTAGTTAATCTCTTGAGTATTCTGAGCTTGTTTTTGCTTCCTTTTGCTGTTTTGCTGTAACTTCTACTCTTTACACTTCACCTTTGTTCAATCACATGTCACAACTTTCATCATATCTTCGTTCTCTGTTTGCCGTTGGCCAGAACTTCAACTTTACCTCCTGTTATCAACTTGTTTTGTTCATCTATATTTCATGCCCAGTTTCCGCTTCTCACAATTCTTTGAATTTTCCTCCAAGTTATCTGAGGTTCTTTTTCCTCCACCAAGGTAAGTTTAATTACACTTACCGGAGTCTTTGCCAATGCACCTCTTGAGTCAGCATTTGGGTTCTCACCAAACTCAGTTAGTGAAGGAGAAATTTGTGTGCGCATTTGCATGTGCATCTCACTGCTAGCACATCAGGCATGAGTGATGAAGGGAGACTGCATGAGGAAATATCAATATAGCTGGACTTTATACGTTATATAAAATATTGCAATTTGGTCAAAATCGAGTGTGTGTGTCTCTGCACACACCTGAGCTTTCAAATGTCTGACAGAGGGAAGAGAGCAATTATCTCTTTTTTGATTCATGACAATACTAAATTGTATTTTTTTTTTTGAAATACGACTGTCACAAATCCATTAAGTTGCATCACAATTCCAATATACCTGCTTTGCAGAGAAGAAGAAATATGTTTTGGAATTATTTAATGACCCGGCCTTATGGAATTAAAGGCAAATTAATCAAAATCCAAGTGATATATCCTTATTATGATTATAGGAGTATGGAGCATTTTTTTCCCCATTTGATGATTAAATTGTTATCTCCCTGAGCAACACAAACAAATACAATTTTCCATTATATTAGGTTAACTTATTTTTTTCTGTCTAAAGGGGATAATAAAAGAGGTGCATTGTCTTTTGCAGGTCCTTTGTATAAAGAAACTGTCATGAAAGGGTAAATTGCACAACCCAAAATAAAAGGAGTAGGGAGGGGTCAGGCAGATAAAATTAAATGGTTTACTAAAAATTAAAGTCCAAGGGTGAATCCAAAACAATACAGCATAAGGGAAACATACTTGTAGTATAATAAGAGGATTTGACACAGTTTGACTAAGAGATATTTATGCTGGAGAGAGACTGCTGAACAGGAAGTAAGTGGTTAATTAGAAGTTGAACTGAGTACTTTATTCATTTTAGGGAAACATTACAATTACAAAACGTGAATACTGTAGAGTTAATGAGACAGTGGAGCCTATTACACCGGAAGAAAGACAACAATTTATTCAAAACTTAGACAGAATTAGAGTGAATCTAGATTTAGTTAATTTACTTCAAAATAACTTAAGAAGTCAAATTTATCAGGTAATACTTACTTATCTCAATTGAACAAATTTGTGTAACAGAAAATAATGCCTAATTGACATTCTGGTCCACACTCCATACCAACTGGTGGCGCTAATGCACAAATCCACTGTCTGCCAACCACCAGTAAACATGAAGAGGAAGTAGAAAGAAAAATGGGCGATACTGATAGAATACAAAGTTAATGTGGGAAGCAAGGAAACAGGAAAGTAAATGACTCAAAGACGCAACCCAAAAAAGAGAAACGGACAAAACCCGTTTTACCTTGTCGCTCTTTAAAAAGAGATTGTAGATTTGAAAAAGATTTTAATCTGTTCAGAAGGTCATTATTAAGATTCAAACCAAAAGGTTTGAAGGGAACACAGGAGCAACAGCAAAAGAAGTAAATAGAATGTAAATAGATAGTTTTCTGAATGTCTTGTCTGACTAGAGAATCCCACAAAAAAACTTGAATAAAGATGCATTTTAAAGAAAGAATCAACTAAAATAGTGAGTAGTATACTGAACATAAATAATAAAATAATCAAAATTCAAACACAATTGAAAATCACTTACTAATTTTCCCTGAGGTTTACATGTGCGCATGTTTGTGTCAGGATCTATGTTTCTGCGTGTTTATTTTTGTGTTTTCTGTGTAGTCCTGTTCCCTGAGTCTTGTCTCTGCGTCTTCCCCGTTAATTGTCTCCCAGGTGTGTCTCGTTCCTTTGATTACCTCATGTGTATTTAGTCTCCCCTGTTGTCTGTATTCCTCATGGGGTCCTTGTTTTATGTCGTTGTCATATTCTTGTGTCACTCACGGTAGTTCTGATAAGTCCAGTGTCGACTCTGCTTTCGTTTTCAGTCTGTATGTTTCAGTTGCTACCGGTACTTAGCTGTTGCTAGTTTTCTCCCGTGCTGCCTGAACTTTACTGCTTTGAGCACATTCTCATTAAACAAAATCATCATCACCATAACCTGGGTCTCAGCATCTCTCCTCACCACCATCATCCACACTGCTTCATGACAGTTTGGTTGTCTGTCCCGTGCGTCTCTGTGAGACTGTCCTATAATGGACTGGCAACCTGTCCGGGGTCTACCCCACTATTCGCCCAATAGAGAAAACCGCCGTTACCTCCCAATAACTGAGCAAAGAGAGCTGAATAATATGTTCTGACTTTATTTGTTGTAACAAAGCAGTAGCAGTGAGAGAATAGGAGAACAAATATTAATGAGTAACAATGAATGCAAACACAGACTATTTAGTCCTGCATTTTACATTTTCAATATCTACAACCCACTGAGTAGATTTCCTGGGCATGAGGTGTGCTTGCAGATTATATAACATTTAAATATTCCCACCTATTATTGTGCTGGCAAGCGTTTAGTGGCCACTCGAAACACAATAGACCCTCTCCAAAGCTGAGGTCTGGTCTTTGTTTGAAGGGATTCTAACTGAAATGATCTGGATGTATCTCAGCAACCCCTGTAATAAGAGCTGGTCAGATTTTTTAACTGCAAATCAAGAGAGCCTCACTGCTGCCTTCATTGTCTAGCTGAGCATGGGAAATGTTGGACCATGCTCTCATAAAAGTTAAGGAGATGAGTAAATCCCCCTTGTGTTTGCAACACTCAGTGACTCTTGGTTATTTCTATGCCACAAAGCAGAATGCAATTTGTGTCCATCAGTTTCGGTGTACAGCTTGCGATGTCATTATCCAGAAGTATTTTTTTTGTACTGTATTTAATTTTTACTAATGTTTTTCACATTGTTAGGGCTGCATCTGGTGTTTTGATTAACACTTCTGATGGTTAACATCAACTTGATTGTGTTTAGTTTTCCACACTGTGCTTGCATTTTAGATTATTTTTGTAAAATACGTCAAGAAGAGCTGTAATGTGTGGACTACTTGAAAATGATCTTACTCATTCAATTTACACATGCAGTAAAAACCTAAGGACTGAAAAACAGCCTGCTTAAATTTTGACACAACTGTATAATGAACTCTGTGTTCATTGAAAATTTTGAGGACATTTGGCATTGATTTGATTTGAAAAGATGTCGACAGAAAAATATGACTGTCCACAGATACTTGATAGTTCTTTCTAACTGTGCTAACTTCAAGACAGATAAGTCTCTAGGTCCAATGCTATTTTAAGGA
>CAEGAF010188622.1:0-13441 GCA_903067075.1 Micropoecilia bifurca | reverse complement strand
AAAACATGTTTCTTTTAATTGAAACAGTACAAACTGTAGCTTACATGCATTTGTAAAGTAAATAAAGTGAACCAAGTACCTGCTCTGAATAGTTTGATACCTTTTAAACCTTGACACTTAACATCTGAAGGAATCACTCTAAGCCTGATGACCTAATCACTCTGCCAGCGAAGCAAGCAGTAAGTGAACAAGGTGACAGTTTCAATGTTAATGTTTAATGAATGTCGATAGTTTTCTTGGAAAGAAAATATCGATATATGTCGCAAAATCGATATTATTACACAGCCCTACAAGCTACATACAAAAGTAGGCTACGATAAAAATAAGTCTGTCCAAAACATATACTTGTTGTTGAGCTGTAAACCAACAGATGCTACAAATGCAGTTGTCAGAACCCTAACTTGATACATGCAATACACTTCAGGCATTCAGTGTGTTAACTTTACTGATTACTGTCTACTGTAGGAATATAATAGAGATAAAGGACCAAGGAAGTTATTCGACAATGTAGGCCACTATAAATTGGTTCCAAAAGTCTCATATAGACCAACAAATGTCTATTGTCAGAATTTGTGAGAAGGGAGCCACAGTTTCAAACAATTATCAGTGGAAATGCTAAGTATTGAGCATAGGTTTAAATGTGTGCATTAGATATCACAAAGATTTTCACATTTAATAGTTTAATTTTAAAAAGCAAAACCACTCACGGTTCAACATGTAACTTTGTTTTGCTTAATTTAGAATGTCCTTCTGCACTCTAGAAAGGTTAAACGTGTCACCAGAGGAAAGCAAACTTGTGGGAACATTAAAATTCAGTCACACTCAGTATGTACATTTTGAAGTTTATCTTTCTCACTTGCCCCTATATCATCTCTTTCCCATTTTTTCCAACCGCTTAGTGGAATAGAAGTTTTCTCCTTCACATCCTTCATTGTCTCCCAGAGGACATCTGTCTCCATCTGTTTTTCTCTTTCTTGAACTAGCAACCCTTTTATTTTTGATGAATCAGTCTTTCATCACCTGCCATGATCCCTATCGCTTCTGCAGCATATCAAGGACCTGGTTCGTTATTCTCTGGCGTGTAGCGCTAACCGAAAAAGGATTTCATACGGTGTAAGCTAAAGCAGGTTGCAAGAGGAAAATGGCGAGGAGGCGAGCACATAATTTATGCATAGCTCTTTCAAGGAGTTCCTGTCTTTTTGTTGGGTCAACGAAAGAAGAAAGAAAAAGGAGGGAGGATGTTTTAACAAACCTATATTTTATGTGGCACAGCACAAATGACAGTGAGATCAGCAAAGGCAAGAAAAGCAAAGTTTCGGAGAGTAAATATTTTACTAGTTCTTACAGAAGTTATTAAACCTCCTTCAGCAATAAGAGTTGTTTCTTTAAAAATTATCTATCCATTGAAAGAGTGATTACATAAGATTAAGTGAATCCTTTTCTTTTTACAGACATTCTCACATTTTGTTCTTTCATTGGAACGGACACATGCAGACACCGTCACATCATTCTGTTACTTTTATTTGCAAGTAAAAAAGCTACCCAGAGCTCAGTTCAACAGGTAGATAACACTTACATACTTATGTATACAAATCAAGCCAATAATAAAAGATGTAAATAAAATACATTCTTTATTGCAGCGGCATCATTTCACTCTGAAAAAGAACTCATTTGCATAATTCAGTGGGTGAGACTCAGCCTTCTTTCTTTTTGTAATGCTTGACACATGTGTTGCTTGTTGAATGATATCCTGCATTCTATAGTTTTATTACAAGCACATGTTTCTATTTTGAACAGCAATGGTTTTACAGTGCACTTCAAGATTAGGTCCTTCAAGGTTTCAGACAAAACTATCCATCTGTTTCCAAAGAACGGTTGCTGTATGTGAACGTGGCAAAGACACATATCGGTATTATGGTTTCATGTTCTAAAAATCCTTCATCACTTTGCATCATTAGCCATGGCATTGGAGTCATAAGGCCCTCGGGACAGAAATGCTTTGTCAATATGTCTTTTCAGAATTACCTTTTGGCCCCATGCTGTACCCATAATTCCATTAATGATGATCCTTCTGGGTATTTCTTTATGATCCACGTTTGAATGGCATGACGAGGCACACAGCAATTTTCTCTTTCTCTCTCCTCTCTGTGTGTGTGTGTGTGTGTGTGTATGTAGGGTAATAGTTCAACCTAACTTTATTGTATGAGGCTCTTTGGTCTTTGTTTTCTTAACAACAAACCACAGTGCAGTTGCGTTTAGATGAGGGATAGATGTGGAACAGGAGGAGCAAAATAAAGAGGTTATAAATAGATGATGAGCATAAAATTTACTTTTCCACTCTATAACCAAACTGGGTTCCTGCAGCTGTTTTGATTGTGATGCAAAAAATGTGTCAGTGTGCGAGTGTGTGGGTGGGTTACATCTCAATGATGAATGTGCATTTGTAGTAGGTACAGGTTCTAGCAGTTAATGGCATGATGTCTGACTGGTTTGGATAATTACACCAGGAGAAAACATAAGCCAGGATCTCAGAGTGTATGTAGGGGGGTGGGCATTCAGGACTTTTCAATCCCCCCACCCACAGCGTCTACATTAACATTTGCCAGTTCACGTGCAGTAATATTTTATCCCAAAGTTATTAATGCTGGAGCTTCAGCAAAGGAAGATGAATGTAAGGATGGGAGACACTGAGTAATATAGGTTTATTATTACAAGATGATTCACGAGAGAGAAGCTTGAAAAGCACAGGGAAGAATGTTGGTGAATAAAAGATAAATATAACAGAAAATTAGCTAAAAATAGTTTGTTGAAGTTTTTTTTTCAGTTTCACCTTCAGTATGTTCAATAAGCAATAATGTTACATAAGTGCATATAATTTGGAGTATTTTAAAGCCTTCTAATGAGTCTCTTATAACTTTAGATGAAACAAAAAACTGATGTCTATTTTTATGAGACAGCAACATGGAGGACAGTATTCTACAATGTCAAAGATGGTAAATTTAGACAACACATTTTAAGATGTGGACAAAAAGAAATCTAAGTTCAGTCACGAGGCAGGCGAGGTCATGATAAAAATACTTCAATAAGAAAATATTAACAGACTTACAATTGGATGCACAAAGAGAAAACAAAGGTTGGCCATGAAATGAGGGTTAGATTAATTTGACAAATAGTCCAAATACGTCTTGTAATAGTCTGGTTAGCTGACTTTGGGACAACTGAGTGGGAGTGTGGAATAAAGCATTGGGGGAGAGGTGGCCATACATACAAAAAGAAAGAAATACACAAGAAAGACTAAGAATTCAGGAAAAGAAGAGGCAGTAACTTAACAAGGATAAAATAATTAGAAGTAAAGTCCAAAAATTAAAGACTAACCGAACACAAAGGAGAGGAAAAACAAAATCAAAACATGACAAAATTAAAAAGGTGGGTTTTTTTATTATTATAAATCAAACTATTGATACAATGTCCTCATTGGGTAAGAGCAAATGGAGCCTGAAAACATTCAACCTGAGCAGAAGAACTGATTCAAAGATGTTTTTTTTTAACTGGGTGTGGTGCACTTTCACACTTTTTGTGAATCTCCATAATATCCAGTCAGCCTTTTTTTCCTCCATTGTGTTTTCCACTGAGCCTGCAGTGCAAGTTTCTTTTTAACATGGAAGTCTCCCTTCAATACGTAAACTTCTTTTCCTGACTGGTTTTAGCTCATACAGCTTCCTGCTTAAGGAAGGAAACAAGCATTGTTACATTTCGGCTGTGTTTAATACAAGCTCTATCCAGTGTGCATTACTTTTGCTTCTTCTGGTTAATACTTCTTCCTTAACCACATTAGTGGGTTTATTTAGACTTTGCCCAGCATGTTTTGCTTGTGGTAGTTTCTGTTTAGTCTGTGATCACAGTGGTAAGATGATAGCTTCAGCTAGAGTTGTCATCTAACTCTAGCGGAAATGTAGGTACATTATTGTACATGTGGCACAACTTAAATCTATTTATTTTCCTTTTTTGACTTTGTTTGAGAATACAAAGATATGAACACTTGATCATTCTTAACAGCGAGTGAGAATCTGGTGAAAAAAATCTTGCAAAGCTTTTATTTATCTATTTATTCAGTTTCCTAATTTCCAGTCATATTAAAATAACATTCCTCTATTTCAGATGTCTTCTTTTTTAGTACATTTCTGTCCTACTGAGTGTTTTCTCCCTTCTCAAATACTTAACCTGCATTTTCTACTGGCAACTTTTCTATTCTCATCATAAACATGGATTATGTTGAAAATGCACATCTTGTTTTTCTTTTCAAGTTTACTGATGTAGCTTGACTGGGTTATAAAAAACTCATTTACTAAATATATTTTATTTAAATGTAATTGATGATTAAAAGAAAAATAACTCGATGTCATTAAAATAATTGCTGATTAAAAAAGTTTAGGCAGTAGTTGTAACACAAAAAAAAACATCTACAATAAATGGAACACATCTAAAAAAAATTGTGCTTGATTTGCCCTGGTAATTTGACTTCAGCATGTGTGGACTCATTGTCACGTCTTTGGATCAGACTCACGGTGTTGGTTTAAAGCATGGCTGGAGCAATATCTATGAAGGATGGTTTGTTGTCCCTTCACATACTAGAAGCATTTAACCAGCTGGTTGATGCTGAGAGCCATTTCCAAAGCCATCTGTCCTATAAGTGTTCTGAGTATTGTCTGCTTTCCTGAAGTGCCTGAGATCAGAAAATATGAGTCAGTACAAGGATTGCTTAAAGTTTTCGTTGCTTGTTGTTTAGTTCATATTGACCATATACTTTTTATCAATTAAGATACATTTTGTCATTCACATCCATTACCTCTGAAGCATTGCCTTCATAATGTGGAATGAGTACATAAAGTCAGAATTATTACCATCCCGATTAAATCACACAAACTTAAGATTTCCATTCAGATGATCATAATAAAAACTGTTCATACTTGTGTCGGTTCCAATAGTACAAAAACTAATTATCCACAATGTTTGATCACTGTATTGTATTGATATGCTGAACTGAAAAATGACAAGGCCAAAAACATTCCCTCCTGTGCTGCTAGTGCTTCCATATTACATTTGAACATCCAGTTATCTTGAAAACCACACCTGAACATTCAATTAACTTTTATGCGACACTTAAGTTATCAATCAGCATTGAATCTTGAACAAGGAACTCTGTTTAGCATTCACAAGGCCACTTGAACACTTAGACTACTGAGGCCTTTGGCAAGGAGCAAATTTATTATGCAAAGAAAACAGAAAAAAATACTGTCTGAAAAAAGAGGGTAGTTGACGCTTTTTAGGAGAGTGGAGGCTACACTGTGAGTGGAGTTGCATACTTAAAATGATGTGCCAATCTAGTGAAGAACTACAGGAAGATTCTAGGGGAGCTAAGAATGAGATTGCAAATACAAGTGGCCAAAATGATCTTCCTCTGCAGGGTGGCTGGGCTCTCGTTTAGAAATAGAGAGAAGTTCAGTCATCCAAAAGGTCCTCAAAGTGGATTCTGTGTTTTTTCTCCACATCAGGAGAACCCAGTTGAGGTGGTTCGGGCATCTGGCTGGAACGCCTCCTGTTCTGCCCTGGTGAGAAGCTCGGGGCACATCCCACTGGGAGGAGTCCCAGAAGATGCTGGTTGTCTCAGTATGACAGTGAAAGGTGTATGATCTCAGGCTGTATGTCCAGATGATGCTGATCCAGGCTATGGAGGAAGCCTGACCAAATTGATGTGATATCCAAGTTGCCTTGCTAAAGATAATATCGCCTTTGATCAATTGTTACACCTGGATTAAAAAGTTCTACAGTTTGTTACTGTTGGAGTTCATGTAATCCAGGTTAGTAAAGGTTTATTCACTAGTTGTTAGCTGACAACATCTCAGCTCTTTATTACTTGGGACTTGGAAGTGACAATCAAACAGAGAGCAGTAATCAGCACATCTCCATCAGAGCTGGAGATGCTGGTGAATATTTACCCACTGCCATGCAACTGGGTAAAATTGCAGCCCTTCTCCTCACTGACATATGTGATTAATGAAGAGCGTCTCACAATTGACATGCCTGTTTTTTTTTCAGTTTCCTTCCCTGTCTACCAGCATTAATGTTAGCACCACCACTTTGGGCTAACACCTTCTCTCAAACTTTTCATTTTTTTTCTCCTAAAAATGTGCTGGCTTTTTACTGGATTATAACTTTTGTTCTTTTTGACGCATTCTAAGGTTTTGGATAAGAATCAACTTCTATTTGAGTTACCAATACAATTTTTGGCAAAAAAAAAGAAGGAAATCCAACAGGACATATGCCTTTAAAGAACAGTAACTGGAAAAAATGTTTTGCTGTAGGCAACAAATATTTTCCAGATACATTCAGGCATGTGTACATAGGTGCAAGAAAGAAAATATACATACTCAAGAAAGAAAATATACATACTCACTTTTGATCACTTTTGTTTTTTACATATTATTCTCCAAAGAATCCTAGAGAGCATGAAAGAAGCTGTCTCACGTGTAGCTATGCATTTAAAGGCTGATTTATTCAAAAGACGGTTCTCAAGTGGCTAAAACAGAAATAACTTGAAACCTGGTTAGACTGATTCTCCGGTGGCTGTGGCCTTCCAAACCACTTAAAACTTGGGATGATCCAGCTGCCTTTCAAATGAATCCCAATGCACTCAAGTCAAATATTGAGTGATTTAAATATCCCCAGGACAAATCAAGTCTGAATAAATGTGTGTTCTGCAAACCTTTTATATTTAAAAATAAGGCCAACCCAATCCTTCACATACTTAGGTGTGTGCTGATTATAATGCATTATTATCTCCTTTCATCAACCATTTTAGCAACAGAGTTGAAGTTCAGAAGCTGTCTGCAGGTCTCATTAAACAGGAATAAGTCACAGTCTGAGTGGGCAGTGAAGAAGTGTGTGTCATTAATTAAGAGGGTTTCCCATCTCATCTACTCAAAAGGAGTGAAGATGTGTGCTTTTGGAAAAAGCAGAGGTTCAGTGTAAGGCTCGTTGTGTGAGTGCTTGGTGCGAGCGTCAGTGCAGGATTTCCTTTAGCTGTGAGAATGTGTGTGAATGCATATTTGTGTGCGCTTTCCTCTATGTACCTTCTCTAATTAGCCCCGGCTGTGAATATTTAATGCTACAGCAGCTTGAAAATGCAAGCTTGTCAGATTGTCATATAGCGCACTTTGCTCAGCAAACCTCTGCATGTCTTAATTTGACACACCAGTCTGTTTGCTTTTATCTGACTTCTGTATAGGGGAAGGAATGGAATATTATGCATCAAACATCTCCGAACACAAATGTGTAAATTGTTGCTTTTAATGAAAACAGACAGAGAACAGCACATGGTCTTGTATATTCAATTTCAGTATTTGTATTCATATTGTGTCTTTGTTATGCAGATCCAGCTTAAATTATGAAGCACATTAAACAACCCCAGAGGACCAAGGTGCTGTAAACAAGAGTAAATAAAAGAAAATAAAGATGCAACTCAGAAAAAAGGCATATAAATAAAATACATAAGATGCATAAAACATGGCTGGAGCCAGTCGTGCTACTTGACACAATATAAAGCAAGGGAGGTAAAGAAATGTGTGAAGAATAGTGGTGAAATTTCAACTTTACCTTAAGTGAAAAACATAAAAACATAATATAGTCTGATATAATAAACATGAACTGATTGATGTTTTACCGTTATGGAAATGTTGCAGCCAACAACCAAGTTTTCAGTCCTGTTGAAAAGAGCCAGCAGTTTTTGCACATCTCGGGTTTTAGGGGTGTTTGTTCCAGAGCTGAGGAGAATCTGAATGCCATTTCTCTTGTTTAGTTCCAGTTCTGGGAACTGAGTGAACAAGGCTCAGATGACCCGATGGGTTTATATAGCTCATATTTGTCAAGTAACTCTGAAATAGACTTAAGTCTAGGGACATTCAGTGCCTTACAGACTGATTACAAGATTTGAAACAGGGAGTGACAGCACAGAGTACAGATTTTTTATGAGCTGCAGCCACCTGTGCAAAGACATACCTAAGGTTTCTGGATGCCTGGATAATAGAGGCTCCTCCATCAGTTTAAAACATGCATGTTAGGTTACCTGACCGATAGAAATTGCTTTGTTGGCCTGGTTATTCATTTCCCCAGTCTCTTTAGGAGACTGGCACAATCCCTTCAATGAGGAAAAAGAATTATAGAAACATCTATGGATGGAGTTTTTTAAGGAGCTAGTTGATTTTCTGGAGTGCATTTCCTGATTTATTTTTTCTTCCTTGACCATGCTACAATTTTTCACATTGTGGTCTTTCAGATGTCAGAGATTTTGCTTGCAGAACAGATTTTCCTGGCGTTTTTGTTCCTAGAAAGCCTCAACCAACTCCAAAGTCTCAAGATGTTATAAAAAATTTAGAGGGTGTAGTGTTACGGTTAAAACATGTAAAATTTGCTCAGTGGTGTCAGCAGAGCTGGTGTAAGCAGATTGTGCTTTTTAGCTTCATGAATACCTCTACAAAGAAAAAAAAACAACAAAATGTATTATTAGTGGGGTTGATTTTGAAAAGCACCAGTCTTCTCCTTTTTTAGTAATTGTTCAACAATTTATCATACCATTACAGCTGAAGAGAAATTTTTTATTCATTTCTTTTGCATTGAGCTTGTGAGATCACAAAGAAGACTGCATACACTAATTAGGAAAAATTAATACTAGAAAGGGTACCTTGGTTTATCTACGGTTGCCCAAATGCAACAAAATGCAAAACGCTGTATTCTGACAATTTATTAGAACTTGCAATAACGTCTTAGCCTGTTAAAGTGGACCAAATGAACCACATTCATGACACATACATTCATGAGTTCACTGCTTTTCCATCCTTGGGCCACGTTTGGTAGATACAGACCACTGCAGACTAGAAACATCCCACAAGGGCAGCAGCTTTGGAGATGCTCTGACCCACTTTCTTGCCTTCACAGTTATGCCCTTACAAACCTACTGAAATCCTTGCCCTTTTTTGCAACATTTTTCATACTTCCAACATCAACTTTAAAAGCAAAATGTTAATTTACATTCAGATATACCCTCTATCACCCACTAACAGGTGCCAAAACAAAAAGATTATCACTGCAACTCATTTCACCTTTCAGAGGTCATCATTTTATGCCTGATCATCTGCATTGTATAGTACAATGTCTTTATGGTAAATGCTTTACCTTCACCTTGGAAGGTCCTTGACATCAAGCTAAAAACTTACTGCCAAACTGGGAGGCTTTTTCATCCCTACGGGTCGGTCACAAGTCACATCCACAGAGCGTTGGAGATGTGTTGCCAAGGAAACAAAACTGTGCTAGAGGAGAGGGATAAGGAGGCGCAGACAATACAGTGAACTACATGCAGAGTGGAAGCTCATGTGCATCGTCAAGCCAACGTTACAATGTATGCATAATACGCACATCCTGTACTATATTCACCTCTGGCGTCTGAAACATCGTCCTCCAGCAGCTCTCACTATTTCATAAAGCAAAAAAGAAAGGAATAAATCAGGTGGTGAAACGGAGCTAGTCACATTAACAAAAAACAGCATGCAGAAGATTAAAACAAACAGACCTCACAGGCAGACAGACAAAAGCTCAGACAGTGATGTAGAGTGACAGTGACAGAAGAGAAGGGAAGGTTTTGGCCATTCTGGTGCCCACCAGCATTTAACACCTCCCCAAGAGACAGGAATGATCCTGTCACTGACAACGGAGAGAGCCATGTTTTAATTTTAGCAACAGCCTGATTAACGTTTTGCCCAAGTTGCTGGCCTTTTTTCATGACTCTTAGCCCCTTGCTAGCGACAGGTTGCCATGGGTCAGACAAATTGGAGGGCAAAACAAAGCCTGCTGTCAATCATTGTTTTATTTCTTGTGTAAAAAACAGACGATGGGGACAGAGGCAAGATTAAGACAGATAAAGAGAAGATGATGCATGTTGATGGGGTCTCTTGTTTAACCTCACATTAATTTAATATTTATTATGAAATGTATGATTGCTCAAAAGACATTAAATCATTATTTATGAGGAAGCTAGTGAATCAGCCTGGAGAAAATTGGCATTCTAATGCCATAGCGAGCCTTGAATAAAAGCTGGTACAGTCGGGTGAATCAATGACTAATCTGAGAAACTGCAGAAAATATGTTATATATTTTATTAATCAAAAGTATGACAACTCTTCTTCTTCTAGGTTTTGTAGCAGAATTCTCAGGTGCTCCAGTCACAAGGGATGGTCTCTTCTCACAAACCCTCTGGTGTTTTCTAAAACAAAAAGTCTTGGAATGTTTAAAATGTATCAAAAACTGAGTTTTAAAATGTAAAATTACCAGCCTTAATTTTTCTCCAGATAACAAAAGGAAGTTCTCTTTAGTTCACTTGTTCAGCTTGGCTTTTTATCCAGTTGGTACAATTTGGAATACAATTAAAACACTAAATGACCTACATGGCTATAGATGAGAATTACTGGGCAAATTATATCTTATCTGAAAGAGGGAAAAAATCATTTAATGGCAGCATTAATTTCATCTAAGATGTAAATGGAGAGCAGTAGAGAAAAAACAGTGCAATTAAAAAGGGATTTTGCAAGTTCGCCAGGGGCCTAAGCTTATGAGTAACCAAATAACTCTGTATATACTATACTATATATTCTGTAACCTGTTCATTACTTATATGTATTTTGTTGATTGACGGGTGGCTCTGGAATAGGTAGCTTTAGAAATTCCAGTTTGAAATCACCATGAGACTAATACTCATTCACTATTTTGCTTCAAACATTTTTGTTTTCTTTATCTTATTTAATATGTCTCTCTTTTGGTTGGTTCTAAAAATTTGAGGCACTGGTAAATACAACTTATTAAAGCATTTCTTATCCCTCCTGACACACTACTATGTGATGTAGTCTAAACAAGCAGTCTAAACAAGAAAGGACAAAAGTTCAGTGTCAACTAAGGAATCCGAGTCTCAAAGAAAACAAGTTTGCAAAAGGAATCAGTTGAAAGAGTTGAACAAAGCCTTGCTATTGCTAGGCCTTTGCTTTGTCTCGCAGTAGCAACCTGCTGTGATCCCTCAAACATTAATGTAATACTTGAATGGATTGCAGGATGCCTTTATTACAGCAGTTTTTTCCCCTTAACCTTTTGTCATTGCCTCATCTGGAAATTTCCATTTAATCTTGAGAGTTGTATATCTCCACTGACTTCAGGGAAATGTTAGACTTTAGGCAACGGTGTTTTATTGACCTTAATTGGCACGAGGGTGTGGCCATCAGACTTATGAGCACATACTTGCAGAAGTTCTCCACAGTTTATTGGTAGGATTTTTGAGGACTTTATCTTTCACAATATCAGCCTGTTTAAAAGCCAAAGTTTTGCAATGTGGTCTCTATCCTAGTCCAGAATCACTGCCTTCTTTCATTGAAAATCTTACTATATCTAATTAAATTACATGCACTGTATTCCAAGTTACACTTCTGCAAAAATCAGACTTAATTGAATCTTATGATAAAAACATGATAAAAACAGACTTACAAAAAGATCATAAGCACAACCTTAATTGTCTAGTCAGTTTGTTTTACTGGGATGTCCTACATCTTAATTGCTTGTCTTTATCATTCAATAAATTAAAATGTCACCGGAAGTAATTCAGTTTACATGGAACAATATGTAATACTGATGAAAGATAGAAATAGTGGCACAGGAAATAAACATTTAGTAAATTCACTGAAACATCTTAAAACATAAGCAGAAATGTATATGGCATATATTTTTCTAGACTTCAGTTAATAATAGGAATAAACCACTTAATCTGTACTTATATCCCACACCTTTTCAATCTTCCTCTTCCTCAGGATTTATAAATTTCATGATTTCTCATTTTCTCAGATACTTAGTTCCTGTCTAATATAATATTATCACACATAACGTTTTTATGGACTCATTTTATTTACATTCGTTGTGTGTATTACGTGGGTTACTGCAGACGTTCGTTGTGAATTTTACGTGAACAGGCCCATCAGAAACAAGTTTTCTAATAAAAATACTAATTTGCCCTGCTATACATGAGGGGATGAGTGCAAGCATAGCATATATTTAACGTGATGTTTTTAAATGTATTTTTATGGTATATTAGCAGATCAATCAGCAGCATTAACCAATGTCTTTACATTTCTTGGTTTTGTGGTCTAGAACAGTAGTCAATATTGAGCGAAATCATCGTGCTTGCATGCTGAAAGAGCTGCAAACAACAAAAAACTACAGTTATTGTCTTTTTCTTCTTCACATAAGGATATAAATCTTATGTGGCAAGATTGGTTCATTAAGCTCAAGACTTGTAGTTTCAAGTAAACGAAACAGTAAAAATCCACAGTAGGCAGTAAAAAAACAAGTCTCGGGTTGGCTTTTCAGTAAATTGATTTTAAATGTTTTTCCTGCTCTACTTCTATATATTTTTCACTTGTGTGAAACTAATAAAATGCATCTATCATGCTGAGCATTTTTCTATGATATGCCATTGTTGAATGTTGATGATCTCTGCAGGTCAACATACAACACAATTCAAAATGTTTACTGTCTTCTTTGGACTGTCCATTCACATCCCTACATAAGCTGCCAAAGAGCCAGGTCTGTCACAGGACCAGAGTGGAATTTATATTCAGAAATGTGTGCAGTAAGGTCCTTTTCAGACACAAAGCAAATGGTGCACTTTTGAAAAGTCTTGTTGGTGAGCCTGCACAGAAGCAGACTTGGCTTTGGAGGGCCTTCCTACCCCCTCCCACTTAGGGCTAATTGGTTTAGAGTGCAGCTTAATGTGGCAGACCCTCAAAGTGAATGGACTGAGAGTGGGCTAGAGGAGGGCGAAGGGGTTGGGTTGGAGTTGGGCCAATGTCTTTAGACGCAGTCAAGAAGCACTATAATAATATAAAAACCAGAAGCAGAACATCAGGCTTGACAGATCACAAACATACATAATTTCATATATCCCACTTATGTCAGACATTATCATTAAGAACCAGTGAGATAAAATGTCTCAAAGGGCAAATACCAAATAGTTGTGGCTTTGTACTTGATCTGTGCACTGTGAGATATAAAATTATGTATAGTAAAGTTAAGAAAATGGCTATTTAACATAGCATGAATTAGGGCTGTATAATAATATCGATATCGCGATGTATATCAATATTTTTTTTTCCTAGAAAAAAATCGATATTCATCTGCAAGTATCGTAACATCCAACTGTCACCTTGTTCACTCATTGCTTGCTTCGCATCAGGTCATCAGGCTTAGAGTGATTCCTTCAGATGTTAAGGTTTAAAAGCTACCAAACTATTCAGAGCAGGAACTTGGTTCACTTTATTTACTTTACTAATGCATGTCAGCTACAGTTTGTACTGTT
>CAEGAF010188617.1:0-26781 GCA_903067075.1 Micropoecilia bifurca | reverse complement strand
TAATCTGGTGAGTGTTTGTAGCTGCGCTGCTTTACCTGCTGTCTGATCCTCCATGTCTTTTTACTGCAGTGAGCCTCATGTAGCCAAACTCCGTCATTGCTTTTATGTCTTTTAGCTTCGTTGTGTTGATGCATTTTGACCTGCTTTTATTTTCCGCCGCAACACGCAAACGTCCCCATTGACTCAGTGCGTTATAGTTACACATCGCTTAGGAATTGTTGCTGCGCGTTTGCGCAGAGTGAAGGAAAGACGAGACCAGCTGGACAGACAGGCTGAGAAATGAGATGCAGGTGATCGGTATCGGTTACAGAGACAATGATCGGCTGATCCCGATCATCACCGATTTCACGAAAATCAGCCGATTATGATCGGTGACCGATCGATCGGCACACCTATAGTATGCATTGTTCAGCAAGCCATTTTTATCAGTTGAAGTAAATGTTTATTTACTTGTAAAAATCCCGGAATTGAGCCAAAATGTAGTTTTACCATTAAAAACAATGAACATCCATTGTTGAAACTAAAACGGATTCTAGTTGGGTTGCTTTTCAACATACTTAGCAACTAAAAATAATAGAAAATTCTGATGAAATTTAGATAAAATAGTTGCTCTTTTAAAAAATTGAATCGCTACCAGAATAGATTTTCAATTCTACTTCTTGAAAACTGTTGACTATTCTACTAATTTAAAAATCTGACCTATTTTTTGGGAGGAAGCAACACAGATTGACAGAACAGTAATAAGTCTTAGAACCTAACTGGCAGATTTAGTTTGATTCTTTCTTTTCTCAGACCGACACGGCCAAAGGATGGATCCTGTAGTGCTGAGCTACCAGGACAGCTTGCTGCGGCGCTCCGACGTGTCCTTACTGGAGGGCCCCTGCTGGCTCAATGACCAGGTCATCGGTTTCGCCTTCGAATACTTTGCCAACGAGCGCTTCAGAGTCCTGGGCGACGCGGCCGCCTTCATCAGCCCGGAGGTCACCCAGTTCATCAAGTGCGCCTCCTGTCCTGACGAGCTGGCCCTCTTCCTGGAGCCGCTGGATCTCTCGTCCCGCCGCTGGATCTTCCTGGCCGTCAACGACAACTCCAACCAGACGGCCGGCGGCTCCCACTGGAGCCTCCTGCTCTACAGCCGCAGCTCCAATCACTTCGCGCACTACGACTCTCAGAACGGCAGCAACTCGCTGCACGCGCGGCGCATCGCCACCAAGCTGGAGCCCTTCCTCGGCGCCGGCAGGAAGGCGCTGTTCGCCGAGGAGCCGTGCCCGTCGCAGCAGAACAGCTACGACTGCGGCATGTACGTCATCTGCATCGCCGAGGCCTTGTGCGAGAAGGTCAGGCTGGAGGGCTCGCCCCGCCTCCCCGTGCAAATCATCACGCCGGCCTACATCACCCAGAAGCGGGCCGAGTGGTGCAGGCTGATCCAGAGTCTGGCTCAGAACGACCTCTGCTGCTCTCGGTCTTTCACCTAGCTCGTACGCTAGAACAGCGGCCCCCTTTTTTCCTTCCCCGTCCCCCCCGCCACCGTATCTACTGCTGGAGAAACAGAATGCACTCCCCTCGTACCAGTATATAGCTACATATTTATTAAGTTTCCCTGACAGTCGGAAGTTTAAAAATGAAGAGGCGGTGTGATGTTTTTCCAGTGTATATGCACAGCAACGTACCGTATGTAAACGACACCAGCATGCCTATAAACCTAAAAAACGTGTACCTGCTTTGTGAGCTTGGAGAATGTGGAACAGGAAGCACTGAATCTTTTCTCTTGTTTGGTGTGCAGCGAATGTAGAAATGTTTACACAGATTATTGCTCAGGGTCATTTTAAATGAACTGAATTGACTATAAGAATGTGAATACGAACTCTGGCTCCTGCATCTCGTCTCGTTATTGTGCTCCCGTTTGTGTTTGTGTTTTTGTTCTTTTTCTTTTCCAGCAGTTTCAACAGCATTTGTGTCTCTACACCTGATGTAGATGTCAAACAGAAGCATTTTGTGCCACCGAGTGTGTCTGTGTGTTTAGTTTTTTTTTTTGGAACAAAGGGCAATGTTGAGTGGAGGAATGTATGTTATGTTCTCCAATAGTATCTCACATGCAGTCTGATCTGATAAGTGTGGCAGTTGTCACATTTTTGTGGACAGAAAAGGCGCTGTAAAAATGGCTCCATGGTTTTTATTTGACATGCCAGCTGCCTATTTTTTTTCTTTGTTTCTGCTATTAAAACTTGTTTGGCTGCAGAATGATCCGACTTATCTTCAGTTTTTGTTTTAAATGTTTCCCAATGAATATCCTTCTGCTTTAAGTTTTTAGTAGCGTTTGTTGATGCTGATAAATGCATACTGAGTCTGACAAAGAACAAAAAGTTCACATTTATTTCAAGAATTGATTTTATTTCAATACTAAAATTGAGTCTTGATTTCCATGATTTATTTCTATAGATTTTGGTGGTTATTCCTGACAGCTAACGAAAATTTAAAATTCCTCAAAATATCGCAATAAACTTAATTTTTAATCTAGAAACATTGAGATGTTAAGTGTCTCCACTTCTGCCCCATTTTCTTCCACACTTTTTTCCTTCCATTTAACTTTCCATTAATACGCTGGAGGATATTAACTCTACAACATAAATACAATAATGTATTCAAAACTCTTCCTCTGTTAAGACAGAACTCACAAAGGAGTCTGATTTAAGACATTTTATATGGGCTCTACTTTTAGTCTTGATCCAAATCTCTAGAGCACAGATGAGGGTCAGAATCTAGATGGACTGGTCTACCAAGAGTTTTGTTTTTTGCCTCCGCTCGCCCTTCGTCATCCTACCATGTCTCGCTAACACAGAGCTAGATACTTGAACTCCAGCAGATTAAATTACTCAGTTCTTGTGCCGATAAGCTGCTTCTCTTATCTGACCCAAGCAGGGATGACATTGACTCAGAACAGAACGAGGATGACATGAAACTTTAAAAGGATCAAGCTGTGTTATCTTTGTTATCACCAAGAACTTATCTTGCAGCTGACTGTTTACACGACTGAAGATGATTTATTGGTTTGTTCTAAAAGAAAATCCAAATTATGCCTTCTGTAAACTCTTTCTGGGAAAAAGAAATAAGGTTACAGCTTACGTTTGTTAGTAGTTTCTAACTTGATCATAAATAGAATAAAACAGAATAAATAGAAAGAGGCGAACTCTCTTTCATCATGACTGCTGAGTATAACTCATGTCAGTGGTTCTTGTTTACCTGTCATATAAAACCTACAGCACAAATGTAGTCATGTAAAAAATTACAAATGGGTGTTTAGGACTTTCCGTAACAATTTTAAGTTTACTTGTAAATCCAAATAATTTAAATAATTAAAATCTCAATAGAGGAACTTTGTAAATGTGAATGCACTGGGATTTAATGTTTAAACCTCAGACCATTAGAGTGGTGTACTAAGTGTTAATATTTGCTTAATCAAAAAGAAGATTTTTAGCAGTTTTTAGATGTAATGAGGTCAATATATAAACCAAATATATCATACCAACCTTAAAACATGGCAGTGGAAGTGTCATGCTTTGTGGATGCTTTGCTGCAGCAGGAGCTGAACAGCTCTCCATCGTAGAAACCACCATGAACTCTTCTGTTTATTTTAAGAAAAACGTGACACATCTGTATAAAGGAAAAAAAATGTCAATGCTGAAGTATCACTTGGACCTGCAACATCTTAATAAAATATACGAGTAGATCCATGAAGAACTGGTTAGAATTACAAAGAAATGGAAAGTCTGAGTCAAAGCCCAGATTTTCATCCACTTGCAAAAGGCTGAACCCCTAAGAAAAAAACACCTAACATCTCACAGCTGAAAGCAAAGAGTGGAAACAACCTTCCTCAACCTGAAGGCAGAAGTAGACAAGTACAAGAAACATCTGCCTATGGTTCAGTACAGTCTCCTTCCTCATCATGCTTTAATATCACGGTGTTAGAAATGTATATATCTAAAATTAAGTCCTTAAAACGTCTCAAATTTATTAGAAAAAAATACGTTGGCCTTAATCACAGGTCTTAAATTTTGTAAAGGCAGCAGTATTAAATCTCCAAACATTCTATACCCTGGCTAACGAGCTAACTAGCTAGCTAGGTTGCTAGGTAATTGTTTCAAGCTAGCTTCGCATTACTAAATATTAAGTTATATTTTGTACATTTCTATCGTGCTACATGTCTAACCCGCAGAGTTACTGCATTTTCAACATCTTCAGCCAAGTGACATGTTTTTGTAAACAGCTACCTGCTGTTAATGTGGATGGGACATTAAAGCTCTGCTGCTGACAAACATCCCAGTTCGGCTCCCAGCTGCGCTCTGATGTTACATCTTGTTCAGAATATCTAAGTGGGTCAAGTTCACGTCATAATATCAAAGTGGAAAGGACAAGGTACAGACTCCATTGATATAAATGCTCCCAAACCAGTGAAATGCGGAGGGGACCTTTAGGTCTGAATGCTTCGGAAATACAAACTATTAAATCCACACTGCAGAGGAGGAGCAGTTGAAGACGTATGCTTCAAAAATATGTACTTTCAGGATCCTAAAATGTAAAACGAAATAGCTAAAAAAACAACCCAGGAAAGCATTGAACAATTATTTGAACTGTTAACAAGGTATGAACAATGTTTTGACCCTACATTTGTTTTTTTAACTGTATGTGAGTAGCGACTACGTCATGTAAACAGTACCAGAAGGCCTAAAAATGTAGATTTTTGCATCAGAAGAAGAAAAAAAAAATCAATTTTATATTTTTTCACTTTATCCAAAAGTAAAACCTTCAGAGTTGCTGCCATGATGCTCTCTCGATCTGGTAGTGGTTAAACTGTAGCTCCCATAAAACTAGCGGGTGTTCATGTCTACTGCATACATACAATGCCTTGAAATAGTATTCACACCCCTTAGTAACAATGCAACAACAAAATGTCTATCCAGTGTACCTGAGCTTGAACTGCATTGCAAAAAAGAAACAGAAAAATCCAGTCTCATATGTAAACCCACATAAAATAGAAAATTAATTAACATATATTTTTTATATTTTTTTTTAGTAATGAGGGTCCATCTGAAAATATTATTTGAGTTTATGGGGTAGGAGTTCATAAGTTTCTTTCTTCTTCCTACTCCTTTTTGAGCATGTTAAGATTATTGTGGTGCAAAAATATGTCTTTGCATTCCTTGTGTATGTGTGTAATTTTATATTTCTATCATGTTCAAAATAAATAAAATAAATACATGTGCAAATCATGCAACAAAACTGCATCTGCACAATAACAATTGTGGCAAAATCTGCTTGTACAAATGTGTTGACTCAGGGGGTCTAAATGCAAATGCCTGCTGCACTTGTCAGATTTTTAGATATTAAAAGTTTTGAAAGCAACATCTCAAATTCCTTCAGCTTTACAACCAAACTTTAGTTTAAAAGAATCACAAGTCATTGATTCCAAATCTATAGATTAGAATTTGGCTGCTTGGCCCACTGTGGTTAAGTCAGCAAAATTCAAAGTTTTTCACAGTTAAAGGTTTTTAAGCAATACATAAAAAAATAATTCAGCGTCCTGCAACAGGATGGATGGGACTACTGGTTCAAAATAGCCATTGCTGGCAGCAACAGGGAGAAATCAAACCATCTGATGAGGCACAGACGCTGGGAGTGAAGAACACTGACTTCTTTGTGTCCTCTTTTTCCCACAGACAGTTAATCCAACCGTGAAAATGTACTCATCTCCACATCAGGAGCACCTGTAAGGCAAATACTGTGTGGCTCACGTTACAGCAGAACCGCAGGAGGTGTTTTCATCTCCGTAAGCGAAGCGTTGACTGTGATATTTATGTCCCTGTTGTTATTTTGCGCTAACTGCTCCGGCTTTTTCAAATCGTACATGTCACACATATTCTCTGCCTGCTCTCAGCTCTCCAGAGAGCGGGTGTTGCTCTCAGTCAGCGATGGCCACGTGGAAATAAAAATACAGCCAATTGTTTGTGAACACACTATGGTCACAGCCGGCCTCCAGAATCCAAAACACAGAGGCTGCAGCACTTTCTGGTCCTCTGAGGATGAAATGGTCAGTCAAACTGGTCATCGTTTTTATAAGACATACCTTTTCTGTGAGACTTCTTTCTTGCACGCACCTCATTAAAGTGTTATATTTTATCTGCAGATTCCGTGGTGAAGTTTTCGATTTTTTTTTTTGAGCCTTCTTTTAGGATCTTGCAGCCTGCTTTCAGGGTATTCTTGCTTGGAAGGCCAGACTGAGGCATGCTGGGAGTGTTCTTCACCATAGATTGTTTTCATAGCAATCTGATTTAACACAAGTTGTTAAAATCTTCTTTCTCAAGGCTTCAGGCAGCTCTTTTAAACTCAACTTGCTAAATGTTTAGGGCTTAAAATGGGCAAGTTTCCCTGGAAATGCTGGGTGATGATATTTTAACCTTCTTAACCCAAAGTGATTCTGTCTGAAAATAATTTTAGCCATTTTAAGTGAGAATAAATGTAGAGTATCTTTTTAATCTATCCTCTCCGGAAGCTGTTTCGGAACGGTACAAATGGATATTTTTGGGCCAAGTAGACTCATAGACCAACCAGGGATCACTCCAAAAGCAGGAAGCGGACTATAGCACAGGGCATTCTGGGTAGATATAACCTCAACAAATCCCAGAGTGAAGTTGTGCAGGGAGAAGTGACTTCCTCCAAAGACAAGAGAGAAATCATACAACCAATAAAATTCGACACTTCGCTTTTCCCCTGCTTTTTTTTCCTTCAGTTTCGTTTGACTATATTACCAAAATCCCCAGTTATATTGTTAAAATCTATATGAAATATCTTATAATACATGTCAAAACAACTGAATATTCAGTAATATATAACAAAAAAACATTTCACGTTTTCATTTTGTTTCTTCATTCTAATATAAAATACTTCCAAGAAACAATATTTCCGTCCCAGAATCACCTCGGCCTTTTTCCTTTCTGTTTTCAGTTAAGGCGGCAGCAGGCCTCCCTTCATAAAAGCGCCGGCTGAAATACATTTGGATGGCGTTCGCTGCACACATTAACTCAGACACATTTAACGACCCTCTGATGTAATGGGTTCTTGGAAATCCTCCAGCTTTGTCGCCTCGGATGTGTGATGATTTTACAGTGTGTGACACAGATCGTTACCATGAAGCCACACTCCGCCTCCTCGCTCACACCGAGAGGGTCGCAGGTCAGAGGAGCAGCATTCCAGGACAGACAATATGACTCCCTGGAGGAAAGGAGGTGGCTGCAGTTCGTCTGGCCATCTGCTTCGACTCAACCCCACCAAAACTCCCTTTGCTCTGCTGCTGAAACACATGGAGCTTTTTGCAGATGCTTCTTTAAAGAGACTGGAAGGACTCGGTGTCCCGCTGAGACTGATAAAAACTAAATGCTGCATGAGAAAATGATTAGCATCTACACGTTTTGATTCACGACAGACTGAATTACAAAGCAGAAAAACTTTGGGCTACATTAAGGAGTAAGAAGAAGAAAATTAAAAATGAATACTCCAGTCACAGGACAGTGTCCCATGACAGCACATCCGTTTTCTTCAGCAACAAGGTAGAAAAAAAATTCACTTCAAAAACAAAATCTTATTATTGGTATTTTTGGTTTAGTTTTTAAGAGTAAACATTTTAGAAAACTATCTCACAACTTTTCAGCAACATACAAGAGCTTGTTTTAAGTCAATAATTACTTAATGTTGATGAAAAAGTGCCAGTTGCAAGTGAAGTAATCTGCCATAAATCTCAGCAAGTTGAAAAAGAATCTTCAGAATTCTTTCTGTATTATTTTAGAAAATCTTCCACATGTATTTTCTAAAAACACTTCACTACACATTGCTGCAGTCCACTTTGTGCAGAGGTTCTGGGCTACTGAGAAACGATCGCTTCCCAGAGGCGTGGACTCTGTTGAGGTTTTAAATGTTACCTAATTGTAAACATTTGAGCGTGATGTATGTAATACGCCAGTTCGATGCCATGAAGCTTACCAGAAATTGCCTGCACTGTAAACAACCATCCTCCTCTGCGAAGAGAGAAGAACTGAGATGAGCAAGATGGCCGTTACTGTAAATTCAGCATTTTGAAGCAAGGCCAACGTGGACTGATGAACGGCTTTGTTCACTTCCTCCGCTGCTGTTACTAAAACTACAGGCAGATTACAATTCTAACTCAACGCAGAAAATCTGCATCATCTTTCACGACTTCTCCTTCTGTTCGCTTATTGATCCGGTTGAAATTCTGCTGGAGAGAATCCAAGTCAATGATAGAAAGCCCAGGCAGAGCAGTGAAGAGAGATAAGAATCGAGCAAATTGTGAAAGAAGGCAATGGTCAGGCTGAGGCTAAGGTCTATTTTGAGGCAAAAAAAATAGGATAATCCAAAATCAATTACATGTTGTAGAGGAGCATCTTTTTCCTTATGTTCATATTTCTCTACCCTTGATTTACAACATTGGATAAAGTTTCAGTGATTTTCCAGTGCATCTTAAAAGGCAATTCAAGAACAGAAAGAGCAAGAAAATTTCAAGACTGTTGCTCTTTTTGTCGGAAAGCAAAGCAGAAAGCTACAAAGTCTTGGTCATTTTAATGTAGTTGCAGGTTTAATTTAAAAGCGTCCAGAAATACATCATCATCCATAGAAAATCCATCAAATATCCTCAAACAAACATCATAAAACAAACACTCTGTTTGAGTCTTAAAGACCAACAGCTTCATTTGAAATGTTTGAGTAAAAGAATCCAAGCAACTTTTTTTTTACACAGATATTCATAAAAGTGATGAAAAACATAAAATTTCATCTAATCACTCCATTCTTTTTTAAAAGCTATTATTGCTGTTTCACTGGAAACAAGTGAAATTTCTGTGCTCACATGACCTTCTTCTGTGAATACCTTTAACATGACAACCGAGTACCTTTTACCAAAGAAAAAAACACTTTATGTGACATGTGGCTGAAACGATTTGGACTTTGCAAGAAAAAGTGCAACATTATTGCTAGTTTTAACTCTCCCTCTAAAATTAAACTAGTTTGCTCAATTAGTCAAAAATATGTTTGATATAAACAAATGCTCACTCACGCTGCCACCCATCAAAAAATACAAACATTTTCTTTTTACTTACATCTCAATATTTTAGCCTCAAACATCAACTCTTTGTCATCCGTCTAGACAACACAGCAGTGAGGATTCAGCAGCATTTTTCCCCCCACACTTTTCACACTGAAGCACATCTGCGATATGAACTGCTGACAATCTATAACAAAATCTACTTTCTATTTAGAAATAAATATACAGTCTGTTTGCATAGTCTGGAAGTGATCTTGGGTTGGGTGGTTGTCCCGGACCTTATAGATGCCTGGAACCTTGATGATGCAGCCGACGAGGGATGGAGGGTTGTGGGGGATGGAGGGGATTTGTGCTGGGGTGGAGGGAGGCGGGGAGGGGGGGGGGGGGCATCATCGGCTCCAAGCTTGAAGAGAGCAGGTTTAAAATGGAGGGCAGAGGTTACCTGGAGCAGGAGAAGACAGTGTTGTTAGTGGAAACCTAAAGGCACGGAAAGTTTTTTTTATCCGTGGCATTAGCATCATCCATTATGTATGGATGATGCATAATGGATTCTTTGCACATTCTTAGCAACAGAACTAGTGAAGTAGATAAGTTTGGGCAACATGGATTAAAAATGAAATAATACCAAATCTGTTTAATTTGTTTTATTTTTCTGTTTTCTTTTAAAAAAAAATTACAAATGACTCACAAAAGTTGTACGACAGAGTATTAGGTCCGGGCAAGGAGAATTCTTGATTCATTACAAGCAAATTGTGTAATATTATGAGAATAAAGAAAGAAAATCTTACATTAAGTGAGTAATTTTAAGTAATTTTAATGAGAAAAAAGATCAGAAAACGTTATCAAAATATACCGTGAAAAAAAAGCTCCACTAGCGTTTATGGAGTGCGAAAAGTGATCATTGGAAATGAAAGGTTTTACAAAACCTGTGCTCGAAACTTGCTATTCAGTACAAACATGAATTGATTTAATCTAAGTATGTACAAGATTTTCACTGTTTTGAGGAAAACATATCGGTCTTTGTAATTTTTTTGTCTTTAGAGACACTGCCTGCAGGTGTGTTACCTCTCTCTGAGGGGCAGATTTGGGTTACCGAGGAAGGAGAGCTGCTGCTCCAGACTGCACACACGAAAGGCCAGATAGCACGACGAGAGGATGAGGAGGATTATTCTGATGAAACAGGAAGAGACAAACACATTTAGATGCTTCTGTAAACACAAAGGAAGATAGCTGTAATGTTTCTGAATGAACACTGGGGGGCGGTGTTTACCATCCTGTCATGTATCTTTAAAAGTTGAAAAGACGAAAGCTAAAACATTTACTGTATTCAGTTTTAAATGTTTTCTACTTTCCTTCAAACTTATTTTGTTAATTCTATTAGAGCTAGAGTTAGATTAATTCTTTTAGAACTATCTGAACTCGTCCCTTCTTTTAACAGCTGAAGCAGAAATTTACAAAATGGATGAAAATGAATTGAAACATCATTGTGGACAACCTGAGAAAATGAAAATACGTTTATGATTAATAAATTATTTTGACATATTCACACATTAAAAACATTTACATTTAATTAATCAAAACTGAAAAAATATAGAATTTTTATACTTAGTAATTGCAAATAAAATGAATACAAAAACAAACTTAAAGTTATTGTGACATGAAAGAAAGAAATACTTGAATAATACATACGACTTGAGCAGAAACTAACTAATGAATAAATTATTATGACTGAAAATTAAAGGGCAAAAGAAATAATCTAGAAATATAACCCTATTTCCCAATTGAATTATTTTTAACAACATAACTAAATCAAAAAATAAATATGAATATTGATACTAAATAAATTATGAATAAAAAAAGTAAATAAAACAATTGATTCATTTTAGACGTCTAAAATTATAAATTTTAAATGATTTAGTTATATCTTTCTGTTGGGTTGTTTTAATTGTTTCTGATGATGATTTTTCCCAATTTTGCCTTGGTCCTCCATAAATCTATAACACCTTTAATTTTATGTTGTGTCTAACTGTACTGATCACAACTATTATGCATGATACGATATGTGCTTTGGGTGTGTATTTTATGAGTTGATTGAGCTCTATTTATTCACTCAGCAGGTTAAGCTTGCTAATAAAAGAAATGATGATGTACAGAAATAGATGACAACGAAGCGCATGTCGCTCTGTGACATAATGTGAGACACTGTGGTGAACAACGCTTCATCGGAGGGCGTTTCTCTGTGGACTGAGTGTTTCAGCAGCTCTGATCTCCTGTGACTGAATCACCTCCTATTTATATCAGCACATTAAAGCCCAGTGTGTGTGTGTGTGTGTGTGTGTGTGTGTGTGTGTGTGTGTGTGTGTGTGTGTGTGTGTGTGTGTGTGTGTGTGGAGCTGGAAGGCAGCTGTTGGAGAAGGTGAAGGTGGTGTGTGCCCCTTCATCCACTCACAGCAGGGTGAAGAACTTGAGCAGCTGGTACTCCATCTGACCCAACTCTGCCACCGGCTCTGATAAAAGACCTCTGTCTGTCTGCAGACCTCTCTCTGAAACACACATGCACACATCATAACACCACAGCATAAACATTACTCCACTGTGCTACATATTCCACTTTTTAGCTTTGACTTTTTGTGAAAACCTGAGTAAAAACTGTCAAAGGAAAAAGTTTAAAAATCTGTGACTGTCAGAAAAACTTTGTTGTGTGGCAAAATTCTCATTAATTCTTGGCTATAAAGTCGTTTCCTGGGTAGTGAGTTGCTGCTGCTACTGCTGCTCATCATCTTAAAATAACTGGACTTTAGTAGGTGAACTCCATATACTGCCACTTACTGGCAACATCAGAAAAAAGATGTAGCCAGAATGCAGAGCACCTGCAGATTGTTTCGCCAGTCTCTAGGAAAAATAAATATTGGTAACTTCACGTAGCGACTAAGGACCGATGTTAACATTTTTGACTTTATGCTGGGAAGTTTCAGGGATTGAAGTTACATTTAGAGCAGACGAAGAACTGGGTTTGAATGTCACATCGTTCAGAAACAGGAAGGAAAAGACCTGACTGCACCTGGAAGCTTGAGCTTTTTTTTGATTGGTCAACTTTTTTTTTTAAATCCAACGTTTTTAGTAAAAAAGATTTACGAATCCCCATTTATTTCTGTCAACCTGCTAACTTTGATGTATTTTATGACAAAGTGTAAACACTTTTCAAACAGTGTGACAGTAAGCTATATGCATTGCTATGATAACTGCATCAATTGGATTGTCATGCAGTTTACCACCTACTTTTTGTATGTATTTTGCAGCCATTTTGGATTTGAAGTAAAAATTGTTGAGGAAAAAAGACTAAAGGAAGGTCTAGTCTGACTTGCTGGTGATGTCAATAATATGCACAGGTTTGTCAAATACTCAACATGCTGCCCAGAGCACCAAAACATTCATCCATCCAGAATTTTCCAGAACATGGCTCACGGCAGACGTTTTGTTGCGATAATCTCAATTTAATCAGCATGGGCACAAAGCTTTTTTTTTTTATTAAATCTTTTTAATACAAGCCTCCACGTGATTTAATCTCCATCTCGTTGCATAAGAGAAAAAAGAATCCAAACAGAGATTGTTCATTTGCTCTCACGTTCACACTAAAAACGGTTAATCCTATTTTGTGTCCCACAGTGGTTCCTGTCCAGATTTAGCAAAGGAGGAGCCAAGTTTTTGTTATTGGCTCAACCTTTTTAATTCAACTTATAGAACAATAAAGTCACTGCTGGAAAATATTTTCTGGAGGAATATTTAATAGCACCGACTAAATATGTGCACAAAACATCCGAGACTGAATATGTGTGTGTGTGTGTGCGTGTGTGTGTGCATGTGTCACCTTCCAGTGGCGGCTCCGTCTTGAAGGGTGTGTCTGCTGCTCCCAGGCCGCTGGTGGAGCTGCCCAGCAGGTCGGGAAGAGACGAGGACACGGACACCACGGATGGTTTCCGTCTCCATTTTAACACCGACGGGAACTCGTCAACCACTGGGAACTCATCCGGAGCCGGGAACTCATCCTGCAGCGCAGCAGAAAGACCAGGCTGTCCAGTTACTCAACAAACCGGTTCATGAACATTTATGGTTCTAACCTGATATAAAGTTGAAAATATAAGACGGTTGTTAATATTTTTCATTTAAAGCATAAAGAAATTCCTGGCAACATTCTTTTCAACTAAGTTTTTGAAGAAAATAAATAATCATTTGGGTCAGGAGTTCCCCAATACTATTATCAGGATTTCTTTTTCTTTTATATGCTTGTTTTATAATTTAAACTATATTATATAATCTGTATACATTGTCAAAAACTTGGAAAATATTCTGATCCTGTACTCCTGTTATTATTATCATTATTATTATTATTATTATTATTATTATTATTATTATTATTATTATTATTATTATTATTATTATTATTATTATTATTAATAATAATTTGCTTGTCCTGTTATGAGTCCGTTTGGAATCAGTTTGTTTTTGTGTAATGTTATTTATTACATAGTAAATTCAACAGGGATATGGCCACCACAACATTTCTGATCATTACCGAGCTGGTAAGTGACATGTTTCATTAAATTGAGATAAAAGGTAGATTAAATAAGTCCTCCTTCTTATTTTCAAACAGAAAAGTAGTTGATAAGCTTATTATTTTGTTCTTGGTTATGTAATCACATGTTTTCTCTTGTCCTACTAGTTAACTTGTTTTCTTTGTTTTTAGTTTGAAAAACAAAAGTCAAAATAGTCTTTTCAATTGAACATGCTCACTTTTGTTACAGAGAATATCAAGGACAAGCCAGGAAGCTAACAGAACTCCGCAACACAAGGTGACCTCAGAGCCCCTGACAGCATCGAGGCGAACCGGGGAATAATTCACCGCACGGCTGCAGCTGCGGCAGAACGATCGATCGATCTCGTCTGAGCGAAGTCGACCTGAGCTTCAGATCGATCCGCGCTTCATAAAACCCATCAACGGCGCTTTTGATGGCTGAATTTGGAAGATTTTGTGGCGTTTTGTGAAAGACTTTCACTCACCAGCGATAAGACTGGCTCTTCCATGAACTGCTTTAAGCTCAGGCTCTTCCCGTTGACCTGCAGGGGAAAAAAAACACAGATGCCTCTTTATCTGACACGCTGCCACGTGGACCTAATGAATAAGTGCATCTGGTTTGTGTGTGTGCGTGTGTGTGTGTGTGTGTGTGTGTGTGTGTGTGTGTGTGTGTGTGTGTGTGTGTGTGTGTTCACGGACCTGTAAGTGTGTGCAGATCCTGCGGAGGACATCATACACACTGTCTCTTGAGAGCAAAGAGACAAAAACATACTGAGGAGATAAAAGAGAACAACAGGAGTTTTATTAACTATTATTCCACCCACTGTTGTACCATGACAAGATGATAATCAGCGTTATTCACTTCACCTGCTAGTGGACATAATGTTTTGCCTAATTAGTGCACTTAAGGTCATTATTAGTGATTTCAGCTGAAGTCCTTCACCTCTTCTTTGTTGGTTATTTCAGTGGTTCCCAAACCTTTAGGCCTTTTAAAATAAAAATTATTTATACCCAAATATTTTTTTATGATCCCCTAAAGTTGATGTTATAAGAAGCTAGCAGAAACCCCCCCCAAAAGGATTACCTTAAATTAGGCTAACTTTAGGTTGTTAGTTTATTGTCTCTCTGGCTGCAGCGTCTACCTTCTGGTTGGTGTCCGTCGTTATGGCCAAGCCGTTGGGCACCAGGCCGGCCGTCTTGTGCTTCTTCACAAGTCTCACGGTAACGACGGGGATGGCCACCTGAGCAGAACGACAAGGAACTTTTCAGGAAGACACAAACCTTGGATTCGACCGCTAAACCGCTAGAGCGAGAAAGCAGGAGAGTAAAAGCCTGATATAAAAGAGCAAAGAGACGAGCCCTGTGGAAAACCAGCAGGGACACAAAACCTGCATTATTGAGTCAGAATGTGAGGAATGCGGCTTCAATACGTGGCTTACTGTCACTGAAACCTCTGGAGTTTCGAGGAAATTGAAGGAAGAGCTGGAAAGTCCAACATCAAAGTGAAACATTTCAGAGACGAGTAAAGTTAAAGGTTAAAAACACGAAGAATAAAGACAGAGGGACTTCCAGTTTGCTCCTAATCCTGATTGACTTTCAGCAAAATCATTTGTAAAGCTGTGCAATCAGCTTTGCCAGGCTGTGACTTTAAAAGTCGCCCGGATCACGTTTCCCCCCACCGTCACTGTGAGTTTATTAAGCTGCCTCCTACCTTGATGTCCTTGCCGAAGAGGTTGGCATAGAAACACAGCCAGTTTCTGGAGATGTAGAGGCGGCCCTGCAGGAGGATGTCTCTAAGAAGAGCACAGGAGTACACTGACAAAAGAAGAAGCACAAAACACTTAACAAGAGCACAACAGTTAAAGAAATAACACATGTAGTTTAACATCACACAGTCACAGAGGGAAAACCTCAAGCAAGGATCAGGAAATAAAATAAGCAAAACAGAAGTTTTTGCGTATTCAGTGCCGGGGTTTGTTTATACTTTACATGTTTCCAAATCCGGATCATGTTCTGGTTTTGAATTTCCAGGATGAAACAAAAAATATTCCCCAAAGCCTTGAGGACGGTTTTCTAACGATGTATTTTACTGAACTCTCCAGATATTCTCATGCAATTTGAAGGCTGACTCATGCAATACAGAGTTTCTCCACTTGGGGGCGGGGAAGTTAGCCAGGTATAAAAAAATGTTTTTATGCAGAAACTTATGAAATGTAAAAAAATTAAAGGGCAAGGATTAATGAGTTGCAACAAATGTATTTATTTATGCAGAATAAATGTGTTTTTTTTGTCTCCGTCTTTCTGTTTCTGAAAGCTTTCAACAGTTTTTAACAGTCAAAAACAATAATAATAATTAAAAAACTAGAAGCTACAGTATTTTAAAATCATGCACAACAACAAAATTTGGCTAAAAAAACTGTGATAGTTCCTTAAATGATAGATTTCTTCTATACTTAAAAGTAGAAATGAATTTTAATTTCTATGCAGGCATGTCGAGTTGACAAACAGGAAGACTTAGAAAAACAAGGAGAAAGCTGAATCCACTACAGCTAAACTGATCTGTTTAACTCTATACGATTACTAACATTTTAATTAAGACAGAAAAGGTTGTTAAAAGCTAAACTCTGCACTGCAAAAACACAAAATCTTAAGTATTTTTGGTCTGGTTTCCTGAGTAAATATCTTAGTATCCTTGAAATAAGACAAAACTAACTTACAAGTAACTTTTCTGCAACATATAAGTAAATAATGCCTTAATATTGACATTTTTAAAAAGGTCCACTGGCAGACTGTTACATTAATAAGATATTTTCCTAGTGTTATAAGGGACTGAAAACAGGCTCAGTCCCTTATAACACAACCAAGGCCTGGCCCTTCAAAAAAAGATGTTGCTGAAAAGTTACTTGTACGCTAGTTTTATTTTATTTCGAGCATAGAAAGATATTTTTACTAGAAACTAGACAAAAATATTTGGTAAGATATTGTGTTTTTTGCAGTGCATCAGCACGTCACAGCTACATAAAATTAGAGGTTGAAAATCGGCCCCAAATCTCTGTCCCAATAATTATTTTTGATAAATAATCATATTTAAGACCATTTTAAAGTGATATACTGATGATTGCATAATAATGCAAGTTTGCCCTCTCAAAGACTAATAAACTTTAATTTAGTAAAGAAGTCTTAATACTCGAGCTGGAGGATATTTTAAATATCAAAAATAAAACAAAACAAATAAAGAACCAACGAAAAACATTAATGAGACATATTACTGTCTCTGTAACCAAAATTATAACATTTATAATCAGAATGTGAATCATCAAGCTCATTTTAACTTATCATGCGACTAATTGATCTACTGATCGATCGCTTATTGCTACAGGCAAACTTCACCTAAAACAGCCACATTTTTAGTGACCTTGTTTCTCAAAGTTTAGACACAAATTGATTTTTTTTTTCAGCTGATGACATCACCACAAAATGACACAACAACTTACACCCACACACACACACACACACACACACACACACACACACACACACACACACACACACAGTCCTGATTTTCTCACATGGAGGGTACATGCTGTCCCGCCACAAGCAGCTCGTGTGCACAGTGTAAAATCTGACCCGGTGACGGTACCTTTCATGAGGATCTCATCCTTGGGGACGCATGGGAACAGTTTGTGGTACTGCGAGTTGTACTTGCTGACAGTCTGTGCAGAGGGACAGGGCAGAGTCATGAGCAGCTCCTTGGCGGACCGGCCTGCCCGCACAGCGCCAGCCCCGCCGACCCCTCCACCTTCACCGCCGCCGCCGCCGCCGCCTCCTCCTCCGGCTCCGCTTGGCGCAGACACCACCCTCTCCCACAGAGGACGAGAGCTCTGCACCAGGCTCAGCACGTTGGCACCGTACTCACACACACACTCTCGCACATCCAAGGCCTGGAGCAAAGCGCTGCAAGACACACACTGTTCCCCCCCCCCCCTGCCGCTGGTCAGTGTTGGGCTGAGGTTACCGTCTACTCAACATGCATCTGCCTCTAAGTGCAGCTAAAACAAACACACACACACACCTAGACTACAGACTAACAGCAGCTAAGCCTCATTTTGTCGCCTCTGAGCTCTTTCTCAACTACAAGGCTGCCTTTTTCTGTCTCAAATACACCTTCAGTGGTTCTGCCGCTGCTCCCTCCCCACTCCTCTTTCCTTCACACACATACACTCGCTCTGTCCTTCAGCTGGAAAACACACAGGTACTTTCAACTCCTTTCTTTCCCTCCCTTCTCCTCGCTGCTGTCAGTTTCTGTAACGCCAACAACATTCAAGTCGCCCATTTCTTCTTCCCTTAAAAAAGAAAGAAAAACCACTAGATCTCTCCTTCATCTCCTCTCACCTCGCTGCTACAACTCACCTCCAGCCTTCAGAGTCTCTGCTACAACTTCCCTGCTCTGCATCTCATCTATCACTGTTTGGCTCTGTCGTTCTGCATTGCTCCTGGCGCTCTTTTCACTATTTATAGCACGCGGCAAGAGGTAGCTCCTGTCCTCATAGTGGCGCTTGCAGAGGGTTAGGATACTGTGGAGGGGGAAACCCTCGGTTAACGCTGGTCTGGAGGAACATGCTGACTCATTCAGAGTGGAAATTAGATTAGTTTCCAACGTGTATTGTTTTGCTAAGTGACAAAAAGAGTAGGAGGACAGAGGCAGTTTGGGATCTTTTTTCTGTTGAATTAAATAACCGAGGTGTTTGCCCCTCCTTGTAGATTTCTACTGTTTTTGCTTTTTGTTTTTGCTATACTTAAATGTGTCAGATCATCAAGCTAAGCAATGAGACTAAAATAACTTTCTGCAGTTTTCAAATGATGATTTAATCAAACCGACCTGGACCCACGTGGTAAAGTGATCGGTTAATGGCCGCTCTTCATTGCAGAAACGTTTTAGTTCAGCTATCTTGAAGGAGTTTACAGCGTGAGCCTCATCTTTATGGTACATGAATTGGATTCGAGTCCGGCTCAAAGCCAAGCTTTACTCGGCTGTTTCTTTGGAACACACTTTGCTTTCATTGCCACAATATTCAAATACTTTAAATCCAGTTTTTAAATGCACTTCTTGTTTAATTCCTCGCTTTTGTACAGCGGCCTTTACAGTCCAGAAACCTCAAATCCCAAACCATCATACCACCACCACCGTGTCTAACAGTCTGTTTCCACAATTCTGGGTTAGTTTTAGCTCAGACGTAACATGAACCGCACTTTCACTTTCCAAGAAGTTCCACTTTTGTCTCGTCAGTGCAGACAAAACTTCCCCAAAGGTCTTATGGATCGAGACGCTTTGTGACACATGAAAGCAGCCTTTGTGTTTCTTTTGGTCAGCTGTGGTTGCGACCTTTGAACTCTCCCACGGAGGCAGTTTGTGCCCAGCCTCCTTCTTCATGTAGACTCATGAACTCTGACCTCAACTAAAGCAAATGTAGCCTGCAGTGTTTTGGATGTTCTGGTGTCTTCACCCTTCTGGGTGAAGTCAATGAACTCCTGGAGTCATTTTGCTAGACTGGACACAACTTAGAAGATTCACCGCTGGTCCATGTTTCCTCATGCTAGATGGCATCCACTAACTACAGCTTCTACACCAGGGCTGTCCAACTCGTTTTCATTTCGGGCCGCATCAAAAACCTGAATGTTGCTAAAGGGCTGGGTGTGCCAGAATGTATAAAACCCACTAAGCTGTTAAAATATCAATGAATGGCTGTTTGTGTCAGTTTAAATTAAATTTAAATATTGAACATCTTTTCACACTGACCAGTCCATCCAGAATTTTGTGAATGTTTGTGGGTTTTTTTTGCTAATATATATGATGTTAAATGTAACTTTTATTACTTTCCATGTCGGTCATAGACTAAAGCTTGACATCAAGTAAGGCTGAGGCAGCAGTCACTTTAAACCCAATGCTTTCAGACAATTTCAAGAAGAATTTTCTGCAAAAATCAGGAAAAGAAATATGTGGATCTGTTGATTTTGTGTGGGTTTTGTATGAATTTTGCAGATTTGTGAAAAACTGGAGGGACTAATGGATGTAATTTGGTGCCTAAAGGGCCACTTAAAAAGCTATGTGGGGCCAGATTTGGCCCCTGAACCTCAGGTTTGACATGTATAGTGTGCCTACACTGTAGAGTGCTGGATTTCCAAAGCGTTAGAAATGGATTTGGATCCCTTTTCAGACTTTGATTACGTTTTTCCTACTGTTTTTGTTTAGATTATGTTTTGCTTTTTGAGATTTTTTTTTGCTTACCTTATGCTAAAATATGTTCTATTTAAAGTTATTTCTTACATTTGATCGTCAGGCCTGAGTTAGGCTGGTGAAAATGTACACAGCTTTCCAAAAATAGTGGCTCATCACAGCTATTTCATGATTTAACATGAGGTACAATTATTTTTTCACATCGGGCCACATGGGTGGAAAGCTTTTTACCTCAATGGATGAAAGAATATTTTTTTTTTAAAAAAGGTTGTCTTTATCTGACATTACACTTTATGTGCTGATCTGACATAAAAACAGAAAAACCTGCAAGGAGGGTGAACACTCAGGATTTGAAAAGATTCTTTTGATAGTTCAATTCGTGAGCAACATGTTCAGATTTCACAGCCTAACGCTACTGAAGCTTCGTTACGCCATTATTAACTAATTTTACTGCATGTTTGTTTAAAGCAAAACCAAAATAGGACAAACTCACCGATCCCCTGTAGCATTTCTTCACATCTTCATAGGAAAGGTCTTCAATCAGCTGAAACCTGTGGCGTAGTAAAAAAAATGTAAACAGTACATTATAATAATAATAATGATAATAATACATGAACCAAACTCACACTATCATTCTATATGTGGGCAATGTAAGCTTAAAGTGTCAGATTGTGAAGATATTCCTGCAAATTGGATGGAAAATTAGCCAAAAGAGGTAAAAACACTCGAGATGTACATATTGTATTACATGTAGGAAGGTTCATTGTATCTGAAGCCGGAGTTGGCATTAGACAGATATACCGAGCAGCGTAAGCATGAGCAGCGGCCACGCCAGGCGATTATCTGTGTCGCTCTTTTAATAGCAAGAGTTTCACTTCAAACTCGCCTCCGGAGGAGCAGATGTCCCAGCATGATGCTCGTAAATCTGCTTCCAGGGCAGGAATAACAACTCAGCAGACAAAAACCCAGCACAATCAATCCTAGAAGGAAAATGTCACTGAACTGCTCCGTTCAGGTGTTCTGGGGAAGGAAAGGCTGAATGTGGCGAGGCATTTAGATAGAAGGACAGGGAGAGAGAGAGAAGCACACTTCGTCTTTCATCCGGTATCTCACTGAAAGCGTCGGGTGACTGACAGCGAGCTCAGGGAGTGTAACGAGGCGCTGATATGAAAGCACCGCCGCAGGAGGAGGCACTGATAACACTGCGGCCCAGCAGGCGCTCCGACGGAGCCAGTCGACCTGCTGCTGGTTCCACTGGAGAGCTGAAAGTGAAAGTCCACTCTGCAGCTATCATTCCTCAGAGGAAACGTATCGTATCAGGACCGATTCTTGCTTCACTTTTACACTGGGTTTGAAAGTTTTACCCATATTAGACGACACCACCTGGGTATGTCTAGACTGGAAACAGTTTTAACACAAAATGTAAAAACTCTCTCAATTGCTCACCTGGAATGACCTTTTATCTGATAAGTTCAGACTTTTGGATCAAAAGTCTGAACTTATCTGAAGTCTGAAGAAAAAAGAATGAAAAAAGCATGCAGCACTCTAGACCATATTTAACCTTTTACAATAGTGATGTTGCTTACTGCAAATAAAAAAGCGATCTACCCCCATGAGAGGCGAACCAGCACAGTAGGAACCACTGACCCGATGAACGAGAACACGCTGAAACTCTGAGCCTCTATTTATAGGAAACGGACAGAAACCTCTGCACAGCTTTTCAGAAACGCCGACCACTCGAAGCGCTTTCACGCTACAATCACAACCATCCGGCTGCACTCTCACACACACACACACACACACACACACACACACGTAGTCACACACTGATACGCAGGGCCAGCCGGGGCGAAGCGCCTTGCCCACAGGCGCGACGACACGTGCTGGAACTGAACTCACAACTCACAAGACCTAATTAAAAGCTAAATATTATGTTGTCTCCTTACTATAATAATGACCATAGTCATTTTTTGCCACAATAAAAAAAATGATGATTTAGGTCAAAAAATCTGACTGGTTATTATCTTAGGAAGGTGATAGTATATTGCATATGTATTCAGAAGTTTGAAAGAGAGCAGATAAATATATAATCAGGGCCCTTCAAACCTTTCTGGGGCCCTAAGCAGCTCCAATGCCAACATGTCAACACCAACTAAGAAACACTAAATTTACCATCTTATGTTTTAGAATTTTGTTTGCATTATTCAGTGTTATAATACATATATTTTCTATCATGCTAGGTTATTGCTCATGGTGGCCCCCTGGTGGTGTGGGGGCCCTAAGCAGTCGCTTACCTTGCATTGCCTTGGGCCGGCGCTGTATATAATGAATTTTACTGTCTACTACTAGAAAGGTATGAGGGGAAAGTAAAGTTCCTGGGTAGCTCACATCCATGGCTAATGCCTTGCTAGCTCTAAACTGTGGTATAGATGTTAATTACTTGTGAAAAAAAACATTCTGAAATCTAAAAATATGTCCTGTGATTCTTTAGGAAATGTCCTTATGAAACAGCGCCCTTTCTGTCTTCAACCTTGAACAGTGTTTCTGATGTGCCAGCTGCCATTATGCAAAGCCTCGTCCTCTCATTGCAGCAGCTCTGTCAGTGTCCTTGCTCTGATAGCCTGCTCTGTAACAGGATAGGATGACCTCTGACCTGAAACAACTGTGTCTGGCTCTGATGTTTCTTTCCATGCAGCTCTTTGTCACAGTGAAAACTCTGTCTGAGTGCAGGAGAGTGGGGACTGATTGCAAAATGCAACATTCAAAGCAAGGCGTTCTGGCAAACAATGACAACACAGAAAAATGTCAGGTATAATCTGAGGGTGTTTTCACATTGTTTGTGGTAGACTCTGTTTGATTGGGGACAAAAATTGCGACATTTGCTCCATTTTCAGCTGGCGCGGTTCACTTTCACATGATCCAAACTAACTGAAAAACCTGTTCCCCTCCTCGTCTGTGGGGGCGCTGCACCAAACACAACGGAAAGCAACAACAAAAAAACTTCTGAAGAAGACTTGATGACTTACTTCTTTACAAAATGTAAACAAAAATGGAGTAGCGTCAGATTTTAGCGGTTGTAGGATTTCTCTCTGTTAAAGGAACAGTAGCCTCCATTAGTGCTAGACACAAGCGTTTGTTTTTGTTGTCTTTACCCAGAATACCCTGCATTGTAGTCCACTTCCTGTTTTTAGAGTGATCTCCAGGCTGCTTGGTTTTCACATTCAAACTGCACCAGAGTTCACTTCAACCAGAGTCCTATGTTCATAGGAGGACCAGAGTTCGCATTTTTAGTCCATATCAGAGTTCGATTATCATTCATATCCCCTCAAACGAACTGGACTTTCTAGGCAAACAGACTGAAGGATCATTAAAGTGGACTGACCACATCCAAACAACTTCTCATCATTCTAATGCCAGAAAAGTTGCTCACAAGTGGAAAAATATTTTCTACCAGGATCAGAGATCAGTAGCAGAGCTCAAATGCCAGAGGAACAAACCCGAGAGCTTAAAGAGGAATAAGAAAAACTGTGAAGAAGTTCGTCTTGTTAAGGCCTGTGAGGAGAAACACCATTTCTGTACAAAGAATCTTCCACCATGTTTCAGGTTTGCAGCAGTGCGCAGACAACATCTTTTGGACTGGTGAGCAGCATAGCAGATATTTTGCCAAGCACGGTGGTGGAGTGGTGATGATTCAGACTTGCTTTGTGGCCACACACGTCCCCCACGAAGTCCTCGGTATGCCGGTATTCAAAGAGTCAGGCTGGCCTGCATGAGAGGCTGCTGCTGCAACCACAGGACAACCGCAACGAACCGAAGCAACGTTTTGAACAAGTTCCTCCACAGTGATGTGTGTGACCGTGCGTCACACAGGAAATAACTAAATTAACTTGTCATTGCTAAAGAGGACTAAGTTCCTGGGGGGTTTAACACAGAGCTCGACAGTGTTGAATCTGTTGCGTGTTTCGGAACACTTTACGTTAGATTTAAATGGTTTTGGAGCCTCTTAGGACCAGAGGGGTCAGACTTATTCCGTTCAAACGCCAACACGAGCTTAAAGTAATCAAATCAAGCTAACATCGGAGTTAGTCAGGTCACGAAAGGAATTAAAAAAACTACCCTCCCCTTAACCTCTTCAACGTTTAATTATTTTACATAGCTTAACCCAGAAAAAGAATGGGGGAAAAAAAAATCCCCCTTCCTGGAAAACACATTTCTTCATCTTGTGACCGTGTTATGAACAATGGCGCATGTGTGTTGCTCTTCCTGCTCGCCGGCTTCCTCCTATAAATAGGCGGCACGGCGGCGGATCTGCATCCCAGGTGGAGAGGAGAGAGTGATTATTAAAAACCACCGGCGGCCCCGCGGGGACCAACCGGCTCTCTACACTCCATCTGTCTCTTTCTTTCTATCGCGAGATCCAGCTTTTCTTCAGCGGCCAGGGCAGGTGACTGAACGCTGACGGTGCGGAGATGTAGCAGTTTTTGTTCCAGCAGAAACAAGGTCATGATGCAGATACGCACAAAAGAAGTAAAATAAGAACGCCTTCAGAGGTAAACTAGCACCCAAAGCCCAACATCCTTTGAGGAGAGTGAATTTACACTATGAATTTAACCCTATAGATAATACTAGGCTCACACAACAGCTCTCTTTAATCTCCGTCATTTTTTCTTCTTCTCCAAAGCAGAACGTTTTGAAAATATAAGCTAAAACGCGACTCAGCAGTCGTTCGTTCCCCGGGGAACAAAGCGACGTGTTGCGTGCTGCACGTGCACTCGCGTGCAGCACGCGCGCGCCTTTCGTCCAAGGATCACTGCGCCCTTGGCTGAGAGGCAGAATGGTGAAGCTAATTACAAGCTCAAAGAATCCCAAATTAAATCCAAAATTAGAAAGTGAACACCTCCCACTGGCGGCCGGAGCAGCGGCGGCGGCAGACTGAGTCAGTACAGGAGAAAATAGGACTGAGAGGGACAGAGGGGTGAGATGTTCAACATTTAGACAGCAGAAATAAAACATTTGACTGTAAACGTTGGATGTTTTGAACGCTGGACCTTTAGAAGATATGTAGTCTGGATTGAAACTCCAAGTTTTTGTTACTCAGTAGTTAAAAGGAAAACACAAAATACACTATTAATCATGCTTATCTCTAGTTTTGGTATGAAAGAATCCCAAACTAAATCTAGAATTAGAAAGTGAACGTCTGTAGTTTCATACTGAAACTGAAAATAAGACAAAGTCTCTGGGATTATTAATAATTGTTTTGGTGTGAGTTCCTGGCTGTATGTGTAGATGCAACAGTGTGACGGTGCTTTACAAGTTTATCCAGGTCATTGGAATATACTCAGATTAAAGTGCTATTGAAAGTGAATGTTGTGTGTTTTTTTTAAAGTTATGATATTTTTCTTTGTAGGCCGGCTTGTGGGAATATTTGCTTTGTAATCTTTCTAAAATCCCTGCTCTTTAAAATCAGGTCATCTGCCTGGAGCCCATGAATATCTACAGAAACTCGCTGCAGCTCGGCCACAGTTCATCACACAGAATGAAATATCTTTAAAAAGAAACTTTAGTGGTTCCTAAAACACATCTTCTTTCTCCTTGGAATTACAGGTTGCTACCTAAAGATTACTTCTCCAGAAATCGCAGGTGTTTTTTTTTCATAGAATCCATTACTAAATCATCAACATATTTTTAAGGATCTGTGTTTTGTGGCTACTTGTGAAAACTGGTCACAACGTTCTAGAACCTCAAGCACACTTTGAGGAATCTGGATAAAGTTCTCGCCTCTGTCCTTGGGTACAAGTCACCTTGTTATACAGTTAGTTCTGAGAATGTTACAAAGGTAAATGTAACATGTAACTTTCATAAAAATGTTTCCTTTTTTAGCACATTTGTTAAAAATGTCACTATATCCTGACAGTAAAATATGAGACAGATAATTTGAGGCAGAAAAAACAAAACAAAAGCTGCTCTCAGTGATCCTACTGCCATTTGAAGAAACAACCAATCAGAGCCAGGAGGAAGGTCTTAGCGCTGTCAATCATGCTCATGTACGAGATGTTCACACCTCATGTTGACATTCAAGCTTGAGAAATGTACCAACAGAGAAACAAGCTAATGCTACAGAAAACTGTCCATTTCTCCAGTTGTGGGCCTGAGGAGCTGATGACAAGTCACCTCATAACATATCACCCAGTCCCAATCAGTTACATGTAATTTATGGAAAAAACTCATCTCTAAGCTCCTGAAAGTCACAGTTAACAAGTGCCTTTGTGTACAGTTCAGTGCCTGTGGATCGATAGAAGAGTAAACTCTAAAAAGAAATCAGCAAATTTCAGAAAATATTCTGTAAGCTCTGGGAACGTTTGATTTGTATCGTGTACGGCTCCAAACGTAACAAAACAAAACAAAAACACACAGCAGGCCGGTTTCTGTGTAATGCCACAAACGTCTACTCAAAACATAGAAGAAATGAGAGCGGCGCTCTGCTCACCGAGTCCTACAAGATGAGACCTGACGTGTGCACAGAGTGTTAAACTCCATCTCATTCACAGAGTTTACCAGCACACCGCGCTTCAGAGCCAAACCTCATCCCAGAACAGATTCCCCAGCTTTAATCTGCTGCCGCCTCCAATCCTCCTTATGTAACAGACAAACATTTTGTTTGACGGCCTGTTGCAAACGTCGCGACAGATTAAGACACTTTATATTTCTGTCATTATAACTTATTGTTGTCAAAACAGAGTGTCTTTTGCGAGGACCTCGAAGGGGAACATAAACAAACTCCTTGTAAATCTGTGTGTGTGTGTGTGTGTGTGTGTGTGTGTGTGTGTGTGTGTGTGTGTGTGTGTGTGTGTGTGTGTGTGTGTGTGT
>CAEGAF010188615.1:0-44191 GCA_903067075.1 Micropoecilia bifurca | reverse complement strand
TCCAGTGGGTGATCCGTATTAGTGTTCTGGTTGTGGGCCTGGCTGGAACAGGTCTGGCTTTTGGAGATGACAGTGTGTTTGCTTTCTGGGTTCTAAGTGGAGATCTCCTTTACTGTGTGATTTTCCCACAGCTGCTCTGTGTTCTCCACTTCCAGCGTGCAAATACTTACGGTGCATTTTTTGGCTTCATGGTGGGTTTGTTGCTGCGTGGACTGAGCGGGGAGCCCATACTTGGGATCCCTCCTGTTCTCCTGTACCCTGGTTGGAGGGAGGAGAATAACATAATCAGACAGTACTTTCCTTATAGAACTGTTGCCATGGTGTTTTCTGTGGTAAGTATTCTAGCAGTCTCATGTCTGTTGCACCTGATTTTTGAGCACCGACTTATCCCACAGTCCTGGGATTTTCTGCAGGTTTTTAAAAAAAAGAATGAGACCGAGGAGGATGAAGCACCTGACCCTGGTGAGGAAATGAACCAAGTTCTCAATACTAAATTCTAAGCTAGACTTCAAACCTAAAGAATAAACCAAAACACATAATTTTTAACCATAAGTTGTTTTTGTGATTTATCTAGGGAACTACGTTACTGTGTAACTTTTTTTAAGCAAAAATGGCTTCCAAAGAAAACAGATTATTGAATTATTTGGTGTTCAATAAAATGGCTCTTTTAAAGTAAGAGGTCTCCACTGAAAGACTATCAGGATTTAAGTAAATGTTTTATTAGATTTTACTAGTTTAACTATGAATCCAATACATACAGTCTAACTAGATTAAATGTCTTTGTGTCAAAGTATAATGAACATGTTTCCTAAAGATGTTATGTTATTGAAATTGCTGTTTGTTGAATTTTTTTTTTATTTGTTTGCTACATTTGCATTTGTTAAAATGTAATTACAAAATTGCTGATTTTTAATGCTACATAAAATCAGCATGACATAAAGATATTGGTCAAACAAATGGTAAGAAAAGAAACTGTATAGAACGCAGTATATATTAAGTGTGGAAAAACATGCACTCACAAGAGAACGGCATTTTCACATTGAGAGGTTTTTGTTTTTCTACATTTAAAACAAGGTTGTTGCTTTTTTTACCTGCTAAAGAGAAGTTCAAAGGTTTGTGTTTTTCAGTTTCTTATTTTCTTCATCAATTATAGCTTTGATAACCTAATGCTTGTTTATAATTATAAATTCATATGGTTTATGTTCAATATGCAGTGTTCAACTGCATATTCAGCCATTAAAAATCTATTTGATCCTTTCATTAGAAAATGATTTTTGGTTTATTTCGGTCAGCAGTTGTTTTCACTTTGGAACTATTTCCCATCTTTGTTCAGCCTCTTCCTTGTTGAATCATGAACGGCTATGAAACATTTTGCTTTCAAATTTACCTTAAATGGCTCTATTCAGTTGCACAATTATTTATTGCATTTTTATTGACTACAGTGTTTTCTTTCATATTGTAACATTTTCCATATTGTACAGTTTGTCCTTATTTTTGTTAGTTCTTAGCTGCATGCTTCCCTTTACCTACCACTTCCCGGCTGCACACCTCAAATCTCCCACTATTTATTACTTTAGCTGCAGCAGCTGATGCCTGCAAATCTTTAGATAATTAGATAATGAGTCGTTGATGAAATTTTACCTGGTGGGCAATTCAAGGGAAGGTTCACCCATGCTCCATGCTTTCTCAAATTCAACTGCAGTAGACACCATTCAACACACGGACAGTACATTTGTTTAAGAAATTAAACAAATTTACAAAGGAAATAGTACAACAGTAATATTTCCATTAGCTCAATGAAATAATTAATAAAAAAAGAAATTCTGACTTTAATCTCGCTCTGATTTTAATCTCAGAATTCTGACCTTTTTCTCAGAATTCTGACTAATCTCAGGCCCTGTTTATGCAACAGTTTCTAGGGAAAATCGGAAGAGTTTTGTTGTGTTTGTACTGTACATTTACATGAAACCACCGAATGTTTTCTGTGAAACAGGTGAGAAGTGCAATGGTTCTAAAACGTACCGGTGTCTGTTGTCTTGTAAACAGAATAAATGGGATCTTTTCTTTCAGGGAATCACTAGCTCATGCATAGTATGACGCAAAACATAGCTGCTTCCTACAATTCACAGAAGAAGAAACTACTGACGATGCTGGCATTACTACAATTCGTGCTTCCCCATCATACGGTTCCCACAGCGACTCTTCACAGCTCTGCACCACCAAGCTGGCAAAATACACACCGTCTATGGCAAGCCGTTTTAACATAAATTCGGTTTCGTCTGACTATCCTTAATTACATTCCAGATATCTAAAAATGCATTGTGACTATCCGGAATGGTAATTTAAGATATCTGTATTTACATTCTGACTAGTAAGAATAATAATTTAAGATATCTTCAACACAATTATGACTAGTCAAAATTACAATTTTAGATATCTGAATTAAGAATGACGTGAAACCCCTTTGTGGTGTCCAAACGGTTGCCTGCAGAATTTTATGTTTCCTGCACAAAATTGTCAGTAAACCTGCACAAAATTGTCAGTAAAGGCCACAAATTAGAAAGAGCTCAGCAATGTTAGAAATGCGGAGATAGCAAAACTTCATAAACTACAAGACTGCTTCTGATATCTGCAAAGAATTTCCTGTTTAATCATTTCCGATGAACCCAGTGCACTTAAAAACAGCTTTGAAAAGCTAAAATTGCTGTTTTCAAACCAATTTCAACATGAAAGTGGTGCATTTTCAAACATCTTTTTTTTGTTTTCTCTATTTTTCATTGTTTTATTAAACTTTCAAATTGCTACGTAAGTCAGGGATGTTTTGACTAGACAGAATACGTATTCAAGATATCAGTATTGTCATTCTGACTAGTCGGAATGACAATTTAAGATATTTTAAATAGAAAAGCTGTGTAATTCAAGAAACCTAATTCTTTTAGAGATATCTTAAAAGGAATTTTGACTAGTCAAAATTACAATTCAAGATATCTTTAATTTAGTTTTGTCTAGTCATTATTTGCTTTTAAGATATCTATAATTTAGTTTTCACTAGTCAAAACTACATTTCTCCTATCCAAAAATACATTTAGGATATCTTGAATTATGGAGTAATTCGAGATATCTTTAATTAGAATTATGACTAGTCAAAACCAAAATCGAGATATCTTGAATTTACTTTATGACTAGCCATAATTTAATTGTAGATATCTGAAATGTGTATTTCAGATAGTCAGTAATTCACTTTAGATATCTTGAAGTCTCCATACAAGTCAATGGTAAATCTGACATCATTTCGACTAGTCAGAATGTAATTAAAGATATCTCAAATAGTTATTTTGTCTAGTCGAAGTATAAGTAGAGATATCTTAAATTGCTAAAACGTCTAATCACAAAACAATTTGAGATATCTGGAATGTAAGGGCCTGCAACAGACTGGCGACCTGTCTAGGGCGAACCCCGCCTCTCGCCCGGAACGCCAGCTGGAGATAGGCACCAGCAACTCCCGACCCCGCTAAGGGTCAAGGGTGCAAGAAAATGGATGGATGGATGGATGGAATGTAAGGCTGTGAAACCGAATTTATGTTAAAACGGCTTGCCATACCGCTGAAGCAAACAGAAAGGGGCGGGACTGGCCACAGGCAGTCATACCTTATTTGGAAATGGGACCATTGCACTCCGGAAGGGAAGGGGGCGCTAATTCCTCTGCTCCTTCCCTGATCTAAGCCTGCATATTTCCAATCTCCTTGCAGATACATAATGCTCCTTCCCACCTCACCCCCTAACATGCAGCTGTAGAGCTGAGCACTCCCAAGGACATTCCTTGATAACAACATCTGGTCGGACTTCTGCCGACCAGATGTTGGTTCCATGGCCCTGCAACTTGGTTCCATGGCCCTGTGATGTCGCCGCCTTCACTCATGTCTGTTTTGCCCTTTGTTTTGTCTGAATGTTGCCATGTGTGTCCTTTCCTCTTTATTTTATTTTGTTACAAATTGTGGAGTACTCACTTTTAACCCAGAAAGGAATTAGAACAAAGTTGGAATCCAGAGACTCTCGTTTATTAGTCACTCTTTAGCTTATATTAGAAACTGTAGAATACTCACTATTTGGATGCAGAGAGACTCCTAGTATTGCAACCCAGAAAAAGAATTAGAATTAAGTTAGAATCTAGAAAAATTCTTCCAGAACAGGAACATTTAGTATTTATTATTACTTAGAAACTGTGGAGCACTCATTACTTTTACAAATTTAGAGCACACTTAGAAAGTCCAGAGAATGCTTATACTTATCTAGTATCCCAGAAGTTCAGAAGATACTTACTTACTTACACTGATTTAGCAACCCAGAACAGGGATTAGAACTTGGAACCCAGAAAAACATTAGCAAATACTTTTTAGACTCCTGTTCTTCCAACCCAGAAAAGGAATTAGACCAGAGGATACTAACTTAAACTTATCTACCAACCCCGAATAGGAGTATCTAGTTTGTTTGTTTTTTGACTTTGGATCAACATTATTAGCTTTTTCTTCTTTTGCTTTTTCCTTTGGTTTGTTATGTTGTTTGTATTTCCTTTTAAATCCTGTAAAGCACTTTGTATTGCTTTGTTGCTGAAAATGTGCTATGTAAAATAAATAAAATAGCGCCCCCTTCACTTCCAGTGTGCAATGGTCCCATTTCCAAATAAGGTATGAGAGGTCCGCCCTCGCCCCTTACCATTTGCTACTGAAAGGTCCTTCTCGATTGGGCAACAAACCCAATTCCCGCCCATAGCGCCTGGTCTGAACAGAACATTTCCCCAGTCAGTATTAAAATTTAGCCAAGTGTTAAAGAGTCTGATTGCAAGATAAGGTTTTGAGATACCTCATACATTATTTAGCTACATAAAGAGAGGTAAGTTAAACCCAATTTCTTTTGAAATAAGTGTTTGGCTAAGGAAAGAGGGTTTTCAATATAACAAATTTAAGAGGGGAAATACTCAGAATTAGTCTTATATTTAAAATCACCTCATAATGGGAGTAGTTCTTGGTCTGAAATAGATGCGATGGTGTTGATCAACACAAACAACGAGGCGCAATCTCCTGCTTCGAAGCAGAAGATTTCGCCTTGCTGTTTGTTAAACTAATATTAGACTTGTGCGATGCTTCTTATAATTATCTGCCAATGCAGCTTGTCTGATAAAAAAAAAAAACTCAAAGTATAGCCACGTGCAGTATTTTCCGTCCCTCTATCTTCTCCCTCCCATAGTCAATTAATAAAAATAAAAAATATCATAAAATTGTTTCAATCCCCACTTTGGCATTACTGTCTGGGTTTAATCAAGAGCGGTTGAAGTGGATGTGATGTCCAATTGTGGCCAACAGATTTCTAGGTACTCCTTCACCACCGCATATCTCCCTTTCTGTCAATTTTCAACTGCGTCGCATTCGTATGGGTCAATATCTCATCTCCCTTTCTGTCAATTTTCAACTGTGTCGCGCGTCTCATTTGACATTCTACCTGCTGAAACAAAGCGACTCCAAGCGCTCATGTGCAACACCAGTCTGCAGGAAAACGGGGAGCCAGAAGTTTGGTGGATGCAGTGACCATCTTATTAGAAATGTGTCCCTGATGGTGATGCGAACTCACCAGCAAAATCCTTTTGCAACTGGGCAACATCAGCAGGCTTACGAGGGTGATCACCTATCAAGTTTTGGACTTTAGAATACGGAAATCGTCACGTCCCCTCTCCCCTGCTGCATAAGAGCGAGGGAGGGGGGGAAGAAGGTATATCAAGCTTTAACTTTAACATAAATAATTAAATGTTGAGCAATTGTGCTCAACTTTGCATAAATATCATACCTTGCCGCAATCTGTGATTCTAAACCTGCGCAGCTCTGTATGCACAGCGGCATGTCTCCATCGCTGCAGTATGGGTGTGAAAACAGGTGTCAGCGACGCAACAAATGCGTTCGTGTTACCTTTTAAGGCGGCTCAAAACGCGTTAAGACTTGTTAACAATGGATTAAGCGGTTGTAATGAAAAATGTGCCGCGGGCGGATGGAGGTTGTTGGAGGAGGGCGACGAAATTACTCTAATTAGGGAAATTTAAGGGGAAATGTTCATATGGGAGCACGCCGGGACAGAGGGGCAAAATACGGCTTCCCTGCCAAAACGGGAGATTTAACAAGTTCGCCTGGAGGGCGTAAAATCTACCATGAAGAGGTGAAGAAGTGAGGGATCGAATTTGGAGCCTCCACCCTCTGCTTATCTACATTCAATGGAGCATATTTAAAATTAAATGTAGGACATAGTGAATCTAGCAGTAGCTACCTTATTGACCTAAGAAATATTTAATTTTACTGTAATTAAATAGAAATAAAATTAGTTATTCTGTGAAATTCACTTTTGATAACATGTCATGTTTACTTTGTGTAAAGTTCAATGTTGGCAAATATCCTAAAAAGAAATAACACACTCACAGCTTTCAGTCTGAGTTTAATGCATGCTTTGGATTTGTAAATGATGTTTAAAAATTTAATGAATAGCAGTGATTATTGGATTGAAGAGACCATCGGTAACAAATGCATTATCCAAATTTCTAAACCAAACCCGTTTCCATTCACTTTAAATGTTAATATTTATTTGCAAAAAAATTCAACAAATTACAATTAAACTAAGAATAGCTAAGCTCTCAAAAGTACTGTATTTATTCACTTGCATGCAGTTACCCTAACTTACTCTAGTAATTTACCTCTTGATTGATTGATTGGGAAATCATCATAGTGATTTGATTGGGACATTTGATTGGCAAATCAAATCTGATTCCCCATTTAATTCATAAGTGGGGATTGAAACAAATTTCTCCTTCAGAGTCTATTCGAAAACTGGTTTCACGAAGAGTGATGTCATTCTGGTGGGGGGAAACATCTGGAGGAAAAAATAATAGAGCCCTTCATCAGTCATGAGTAAACATTTTGCTAAGCAGTTTGGGTGTAAATCCAAATTCATTATTATTGTTTTTATTCTTTAGACATTAGATTGGCTTAGAATGATTGCCATCCGTCATCCAGACGGCAGGGGAAGCTGTCTGGATGAAAAAACAATAACAGCAACACGAACGCTGTATGCGTTTGGTTTTTGCCTTTGAATGACCAACTCTCTGTTATTCCTCTGTCAATTTGATACAGTAGGGAGTTTCGCACTTCCTATATCTGTGTCCTCTGTCACTTTTATCAGCAGTTAAAACGGTTTAATCCGTTGTTAACATGTGGTAACCTGGTTTTCCGAGTCGCCTTTAAATGCAACATGAGCGCTACGAAGCTATGGGTCTAGAAATTGTTTGGAAACCACTGGGGGGGTCCAGGAGAAAAATGTTTGGGAACCACTGCCTTAGGCTATCAGATTTATTGTTCAGTAATAATAATGATTTCATGTTTGTCAAAATGCTTTTCACATTTGTCAAGTGTGTCGTATATGTCATTGTAGGCAGTGCACAACAGTCTTGTTACTAGAATCATCATGGCAGTGGATGTTCCTGGACTCGTGTCTGTCATTATTTTTTATATTTTAATCCTGGGAGTTGGAGTGTGGGGGTCTCGAAAAGCCAAGAAAGTGGAGAAGACATGTGCTGGACCAGCCAGCGAAATCTCCATCATTGGCGGCCGCAACATCAGCGTCCTGGTTGGTGTTTTTACCATGACAGGTAGAGTCTATGATTTTAAATATGAAAGGGTAACAACCATCTATACTCCATGACCTTTTCCAGGTTTTACTCTCATCCTCTTGTTTTTTTTCTTTGCTTTTAGCAACATGGGTCGGTGGCGGTTACATTATGGGAACCGCTGAGACTGTTTATTCTCCTACTCAAGGTCTTGTCTGGGCATTGGGACCCCCTACATATGCTATAAATTTTGTGTTGAGTAAGTAAACAAACCAATCAATCTTATATATTTATAATGGAACACAAATGAAGGTTGATATGACTGGTATGAATATATTATCAAACTACAAATAAAAAGGTTAATATTTGAGTGTAGTCTAAATAATTAATTGCCCATAGTCCTTTATCTACCCTGCTCTGTCATGTATGATTCAAATGCAATGCTGTTTAAGTAAAATTGTTCCTCTGATGGTACGGCTCACTTCAAACAGAGAATTATTAAACTGGGACCTACACTTCATATAAGTCCAAAAGTCTTAATCAAAACTAATTACATGTTATTGTTTTGATTCCAAATATCAGTGCTTGCAACAGGATTGTGTGATTTAAGATCTGTTAAAACAACAAGCATTAGAAAATCTTAATTGTGGGTGAGTTTAAATGGGGAGATTGCTAAAATATAATACTGGAAATCTTCAACCAATTTAAAAAAGCCTTCCACTCTCACTCCACTGAGCTTTACTTTGAAGTTATTTAGTAAAATCCAAAGCACTAAAATTTCACCAGAGTAGCATTTGGGGTTAAATCTCTACTTGGTCAATCAGTTTTTACACTTGTAGCTGCATTGGGTATGGATAGAGGTGATGGCAGTGCTTACGTAGAAAGCTAACAGGTCTTATGAGGAAGCGTGTTTGTGTTTTCAGATAGAAGACATGTCTAGACAGGCTTATATATTGACAGAAAACGAATTTCTTCTCTCATCTGGCTTTGTGAATGTAGTTTGTCTCTTCCTGTTCGGTTTTAGGTGGACTGTTCTTTGCAAGGCCTATGAGGTCAAAGCGTTACGTGACAATGCTGGACCCATTTCAGATTCGCTATGGTAACATATTCACTGCAATAATTATGCTTCCCGCTTTGTTCAGTGATGTGTTATGGGTTGCCTGCATCCTTGCTGCTTTGGGTAAATAACCTTTTGTCTCTTTCTTTTTGACAAAATGTGTAATTTAAAAACAAAGGCATTCTTAATACTTTCTCACATAATTTTTGTGATAATAGTATTGTTAGTTCTTGTCTGTGTTAAATATTTTGAGGTGCAACTATTCTCACTTAGGCCTAAGATGACTAAATATTTTATGATTTTGTTTCAGGTGGCACTATGAGCATAATACTTGGGATATCTAGTACCCTCTCCATCATCATCTCAGCAGCTGTCTCCATCACCTACACACTTTTAGGAGGCCTGTACTCAGTTGCATACACTGATATTTTCCAGCTTTGTTTTTTGTTTGTGAGCCTGGTAAGAAAAAGAGAGACTATTTTCATATGCTTATTTGTGTAATAATATGTTCTAAATATCACTAAAAACGGTGCACTTTAACTACACTAATTTTCAATAAACCTCTGTAATAAAATTTTTAGTTTCAGAAAATATGAATGAAATTAAAAAGGTCTAAAATGCAACTGCAAATTAATTAATAAAGCACAATGCCATTTTATTAAAAAGAGAAAGGTGGCATTCCTGATTATATTATTCTTTTATCTTAAAAACCTGCTTCAGTCTAAGTTTGGCTTTTGTTCTGCAGGTAAGAAATTTTACATGTTCAGACTCCATAAAAAAAGGTTGGTTTTTTTCAAGAAATGTTTTGCATAAAGGCAGTTTTCACTTCTCATTTGATGCTCCACAGTACTGAACCAGTAGCTTTGTAGAACAAGTAGGTCCTCTGTTCTACCATCTGAAAAGAACTTTGAGATTTGAGGAATTTAAAAAACTTTTCAAAGTCAGCGGTGCTCTTTAATGTGACGTAATATGATGGACTCCCTGTCCCAGACCTTCGTCAATTTATTATATATCATAAGTCAGTCAGTCTTTTTTTAGAGTACTTGTCATGCTCAACACAGAAATACTAAATGTTTATATAAGGTAAATAATTTTAGAATTATAGAAGAAATTGAGTTTTAACAGGTATGATGTTGGTTAAATGGACTGAGAAAAGCGAATGTGTTGATAATGGTGAGGAGACGTTGAAAGTCGCTAAAAGAAATTCAAAGAACCATGCATGATAAGACAGGTAAAACAAACACCATAATAAATAAAATAATGAACAAAATAACAAAATGTATGAGTAAATACACATACATAAATAAAAAAAATATATTAAGTCTATATTTAAAACTGGTGTAAAGGTTTGTTAATCACAACATTAAAATAAGCAAAAAAGTACACCAAATGCATATGTTTAAAATTTGTGCAAGACCAATTTAACAGTCAAATGGAACTGCGAATATAATTTATGTAAGGTGATGTTGAAATGAATAACTTAAATTACTGAAAGTCAAATAAAAGCCAAGCAACAATGTTGTGTCTTAAATTTGCTTTTCATCCCCATTAGTTGTATTGTTATAGTTGCTGCTTGTGACTTAAAGGTAACAAAAGTAAGGTTAATAAAGATAAAAGTAAAAAAGGATAAACATAGATTATTGGGTAGCATATGACTGAAAATAGGAAGAGTAGGATTTAGGAATAGTTCAAAGATTATAGTTAAAATAGTAGTATATTTAGGCCTGTCGCGATAAACGATAAATCGATTAATCGTGCGATAAAAAACTTGTCGCCATAAGTGCTGAAATGCGCCGTTTCAGGTGTTTGGGATTCCCCTAGGTAATTTCCCATCAGAAAGCAGGAGGAGAATCCGCGCTTTCTGATTGGCTGCCTGTCACATTCAGCGTTAAGCCCGCAGTCGGGGAAACCCCCTGATTTAGATCAGAGCGGCTACTACGAATGCCTTTAGAAACTCCCCCCCCCACCACCACCCATCCGCTGTTGCACTTTGTGTTGCGAATTTCTGTTCGCACCTCCCCTCTCAACAAAATTTCGTGAGGCGACATTATTGCTTATTGCTGATAAATCTTTAGGCGATTAATCGACCAGCAAAATCTGTTATTGAGACAGGCCTAAGTATATTAGCTTAAAGAAAATTCAATATTGATTCTCTAGTCTGACAATGTTAATTATTTTACTAAGTCCGTGTTTTGTCTTTTTCAGTGGATCTGTGTCCCTTTTACGGTGCTTAGTCCAGCAGTAACTGCCATCTCACAAACACTCCCACTCAACCAAACACATGAACATGCATGGATGGGACACCTGGAGCTGGCAGATGCTGGAAAATGGGTTGATGAGATGCTGCTGCTGGTAAAAAAAAAAAACTAAAACAAACAAACAAAAAAATCATAAATGAAATTTCACTTTAGGTCAAGCAGCTTTATACAAAGAAGTTTAAGAAATTGGACACCGACAAATATTCATAGTTCAAGTTAAACAGAAGCTAACTTTTTGAAGGCAAAGTATGAGAAGTAATATTATTTTACCTTTACAAAACAAATGGTTTTAGTCTAACAGATTGACATCAGAGTGAATATTTTTGCATTGAGACCCTTTTACATTAGAGCTACTAAAATGTGCTAAGGTCATGAATGACAGCAGTCAGTATAGTTTTGCATAAGAAAGAAAATATGTTTAATTATTAGCCATACCTTTAGATATAATATATATTTAGATACATTCCTGGAAATGTATCTGTTACCTTACTTTTATAATACTGACACAGTATAATTTTTGGCTTTTGTGATGAATCTTCCCAGATAGGAAGAGATGGTAATTCAATGTTGATTTATGTACGAAAGGGTTGATATTTGGTCAAGGTTGACGATTGATAGTGGCTCAAGCAATTATCCAATTCCAGGCAATTAACTAATGTTGAAAAGATGTTGTTTTGTGGTTGAATTCTAACGTTGAATCAGTGTATGCAGTTTGTTGCCCCTTTTCTCCTCATCTCCTTGTTTGTTTGTCACTTGTTTGTAGATGCTACAGACTGTGCATAATGTGTCGACTCAAAAATATCTACCAGTCTTTTCAGGCAGTGGAGCTTGTAGTGACTTGTAGTGAGCCATAAGACTGACTGACATGAAACTGCCACAAATGTGACATAACACCGGTTATAAACACAAAGGAATCTTCATGAATGCTTGTGACTGTTGTCATGAAGTGTCTTTCTGTAAATAATGTACACACATTTCTGTAAAAATTGTAATGTAAGATAATTTTGAATGACATAACACCCATCATCTGTCAACAATATTGTGTGTTTAACACTAATGACACAACTTTTTATGGTATGTAGGCCTATCAGACCTACCAAAAATGTGAATCAATATTGATTCTTAACATTTGTCTTTATATGTCAATATAAAATCAACACATGCAGATTCTAATTCAGATGCTGGTTGAATCAATATCAGTACAAAAGTGTCAGTTATGACTGAAATCCTTACTTTGATTCAACATGTAAGCCACTGACCACTTTTCGTTTCAGTGTTAGGCTTCAACAGGTATTCAGTATTTTCAGTATTTCTGTCTGACTATATTTCAGCATTGATTCACTCATTTTGCTACCTGGGTTTTGTTTTGCCACTAATAAATTGAAGTCCATAAGCTCCTGGAAACAAGAGAAAAGCTGTTGGAATTCTCTTAAGAAAAAATAAGCAAAAATAGTTACCTTATTTTCCAGGTTATAATTACTACTTTTTCCTAAGCTTTGAACCATGCTACTTACAGCCCAGTGCAGCTTATATGTGGATTTTTCTTCAACCACCAGTGGGCTCTTTAGCAGGAAGTGAATCATTGGAAGTCAAAATTGGAAATAAAAGAAGAAAGCGCCCATTAAAACGGAATACATTTTTAATAGGGAACTGAAATTTGGGAATGTTGTTGATCAGTAAAATAATATGGAGGGGAAAAGAAGATTTTTCATTTTTTAAATAATACTGGGATCATTATGAGAATTTGAGGCATAGATATTAGGATCCAATAGATGGCAGTAGGTCAACTTTAATGGATGCAAGCTGCCGTTGAAATCTAAAGAAGAAAGTGCCCATCTTCATTTAGCAGATGCTAGTAGCAGACACGAAGGATCAGCACTTTTACTGTTAAAGTTGCCGTTTGTAAACTACTGTAAGCAGTTCAGTTAAATCTAAACTTGGGAACTTTTTCTTTTTCAACGGTAATACATGTGATATTCAATTGACCTAATATGACTCAAATTTTGGTTGTCCGCTCCCCTCTGCTGCATCATTGTGGAAAACCTAGAGCGACATATAGATATCTGCGGCTTATAGCCCGGTGCGGCCTATACAAGTACAAAATTGATTTTCTTTCTAGAATTAGAGCGTGCGGCTTATAATCAGGTGCACTCTGTAGTCCGGAATTTGTGATAAGTATTGCCATAGGAGGAACCACAATGGCTTCAATCACAGAATATGGTGCTGGGGTTTAGAGCCATTTCGGTGGGGTAAAGTTATATCTTAGAAACGGGCAGACTCCGGCAAATGTGGATCTAGGTGATGGTGAATAAGTCTCAGCTGGTATGCCTTTTTCTCCTTACTGTTTCCCAGCTTAAGGAACAGCAATCTTGTCTTGTTCTCCTTTATTTTTCAGCTGATCTATCCCACAGCGCCTGATCTGAGCACAGATGTGGAGTTGGCATTTAGATTCAGTTCGGTTTGACAAGTGGTGTCTTTCAAATATTCTATGGTAATTGTAAATTAATTTGACAAGCTCAACCTGTTTTTTATTTTGCAGGCTTTAGGGGGACTGTCATATCAAGCTCTGTACCAAAGAATACTCTCTGCAGCCTCCTCTGCTCAGGCTCAGGTCACCTGTTTTGCTGCTGCTGGGGCAGTTTTTGTTGCAGGAATACCCTCAGTTGTTATTGGTGTCATGGCTGCAGCTGCAGGTAATTCAGTAGTTTGACTCAGCTGTGTTGAGTCAAACCTCCAGGACAGCAGATTGTGAAGACTAGAGTTGGAGACCCCAGCTCTACAATATGGGGGTCAACCTACGTCCTTGATTTTGGGTTTAGTTTTGCCACTATTTCAACCCAGAAATTGAATTAGACCAGAGGATACTTAGCAACCCTGAACAGGAGCACCTAGTTTACATACTTTAGATAGATCAGCATTGGATTATTTTTCTTCTTTTGCTCTTTTTCTTCTTCTTTTCTTTGGTTTGTTATTTTTGTTTGTATTTACATTTAATTCATGTAATGATTTGAATTACCTTGTTGCTGAAAATGTGCCATAGAAATAAAATTACTTTACCTTACCTTGATTGCCCAGAGGTCACCTTCGAGCCAACTTTAGGTGCATCTCTGCTTCTGCACACTGAAATCAAATATTTAGCTTGTTTGCAAAACTTGTCTGTGTCCTGAGAATATTTACATGTGTTCTCTACACAATTCTCCCTCTATTCTAGAATTTAGGAAAAAATATATTGGTAACTGACATATAACAGGAGAAATTTTGTTTGATTTCATAACACAGTAAAGAAAACAATGGTTAGATGTTTTTTCTACAGTGTATGTAAATGTCTTTTTTTTTTCAACTGTATGTATCCCTCTACTCCTTTCCCTAAGACTGGAACCAGACTGCATACGGTCTTCCTCCTCCTTTTGAGCGTGGAGATGCAGGGAAGATCCTGCCTCTGTCTCTGCAGCATCTCACACCCACCTGGGTGGCAGTGCTAGGCATCGGTTCTGTAGCTGCAGCTGTTATGTCCTCCATGGACTCGGTGCTGCTGTCCTCTGCATCCATGTTTACACAAAACATATACAAGAAGACTTTGAGGAAAACGGTGCGTGTATCTCAGATTGATCTCTCATCAAATGAAGATTTTCAGTTTTTATCTTCTGTTTGTGACTCTCCTCCCCTGCAGGCCTCAGAGAGGGAGCTCCAGTGGGTGATCCGTATTAGTGTTCTGGTTGTGGGCCTGGCTGGAACAGGTCTGGCTTTTGGAGATGACAGTGTGGCCACTCTCTGGTTTTTAAGTGGAGATCTCCTCTACTGTGTGATTTTCCCACAGCTGCTCTGTGTTCTCCACTTCCAGCGTGCAAATACTTACGGTGCTTTTTTTGGCTTCGTGGTGGGTTTGTTGCTGCGTGGACTGAGCGGGGAGCCCATACTTGGGATCCCTCCTATTCTCCTGTACCCTGGTTGGAGGGAGGAGAATAATGTGATCAGACAGTACTTTCCTTATAGAACTGTTGCCATGCTGTTTTCTGTGGTAAGTATTCTAGCAGTCTCATGTCTGCTGAACCTGATTTTTGAGCACCAACTTATCCCACAGTCCTGGGATTTTCTGCAGGTGTTTAAAAAGAAAAATGAGGTAGAGGAGGATGAAGCACCTGACACTGGTGAGGAAATAAACCAAGTTCTCAATACTAAATTCTAAGCTAAACGTCAATGTAACCAAATGAATAAACCTAAACATAGTTGGTTGTGGATGGTTTTGTGATTTGTCAAGACAACTCCATCTGTAGTTACTTTTGTTTTTTAACTGTTTTGCAGTCATTGAAAGAATAAATGGTTCCAATTTCTAGTTTCCAGTCACAAATGTCAGTGTATGTTTTAGGCTTTCATGATATATATTACATAATTTCAAAGTAGAAGGATAGCATAGGTTTTTGAAAATTTGTTTTTAGGTTAAATAAAAACCCTAAAGTTATGGCATGCACTTGTGTTCGGCTAATATATGTCGATTCTTTTTTTTGTGTGAAAACATTGCAGTTTAAGGTCAGTCAGACAAAAGAAAGTACCCGTAAACACCAACATCTAATGTTTTGATTGAAATTCCCAGTTGGTTTTAAGGCTTATGTTTTTTTTTTTTTTGTTGCATTTTTTTAACTGAACCACACTAAATATTATTTGAAGGTTCTTTGAACATTTTTTCTATCTTTAAATTTCAGGACTTTTTGAATGTCCATCCCAATGAACATCAGCTTAGGTATGTTATACAGTGCAACGTCATGCTGTCGTTAGTATTTTATTTTTTTCAATGATGGAGTATTAATGCTGACTTTCTTGAACTGCTTGTACATGGAGAGATATCTGATTATGGTTGCTCATATATAGGAAATAAGCCATGTGAGAACAAGAGTTAGGTAGATGGTAAATAGAGAAGTAAAGCAGTCCAAGTTTCTTAAAATGTCTCAACCAGAGGAGTTCATGGATGGTTTCTTGGTTTTGTCCTGCTAGTTGAAATTGTCAGTCTATAAGAGACAAAAAAATCACATTGAAACTACTTCAAGGGTACGTATCATAATTTTGAGATTGCATGAAAATACTCAGCAAGCCAAATGTTTGGTAACTGTGATCTGTTGTTAAACTAAAATCCCTCCTGTTTAGAATTGTTTTTGTAATCATTGTTTCATGAGTAACAATGGCACTTGGCAAAAAGTAATTCTTCAATTGCTGACTGTGGGTTCTATGATTTTGTATTTTTGTGTTTTTATGATGTAAAGCACTTTTGAAATGCCTTGTTGCTGAAATGTGCTATACAAATAAGATTTGATATGTCCAGATTACTTTACATGCACAGTAGAAAGTAAAATGTAAAAAATAAATATTAGATGTCACACATAAAAAATAAGTTCACTATGCTCAAAAATTGTACACATAACTGTAAGGGCGTTCTTATTACTATAAACATGACATTTTTCTGTACAGTTTACATTTTGTACTTTGGGCATTTTACAATACTTTGCATTGTAATTAATTTTCTTCTTTCTTTTTCTTAATCTTGTTTGTACATTATTGACTTGGTTGTAAACTGGTTGTTTTTTGTTTGTTTTTCCCGGGATCTGTTGAAAGTTATAATCTCCGTTTTGTTGGTAATGTGCTTGGTGGAGCAGCAGGGGGCACAATCGAAACACTAATGGAAACTATGACAGTTATTCAGTGTCAGAGGGAGTAAAAAGCGATCTAGAAAAATAGACTCGTTGTCGGCTAGTTTTCTCTTTCTTTGAAAATAACATCTAAGTGTTAAACTGTACGGGGATGAAGGCATCAAAATGAAATACAGTGCGCCGTCTCTGCTGTTTGTGTGGGAGAATAAATGAGGGATGAAGGCGGAGGTGGCCGTCCCGACTCCGCTGAAGCCAGAGATCCATGCCAGATTTTCCTTCACACCTCTAAGGAGGGTTTTCAGTGTCTGCATTAAATTACTCTCAATATTGAAAATGGTTTATATTTTTTTCCCAACAAAATTCTCCAAATTCAATGAAGCAAAAAAGTTGCAATTTTCCCCTTATTATATAGCAATACCATAAAATGGAAATGGACCTACAGACTACTGCAAAATGTTTAACTTTCAAATATTTCTTAAAATAACTGACAATCTTTTCAAAAGATACTGAGAATTTGCAGCACATCTCTGCGAGGTTTAGGTATTACATCGATATTTACATCTCATGTGTATTAATATACAGAAGCTGTCAGCAGAGTTCCCCTTAGAGGAAAAAAATCTAGTTTGCTTCTCCTGTGTCTTGCACTGAAGAACATCATAGCTAACAGCATTAGCTGTGGTGAAGTATAATTGGGAACCTGTACGTTTAAAAGCAGTGGATAAAACCAAATTCACAAAACCTTTATGTTTTCTACAGGACGAGAATGTTTTTATTGCTCCTTTTTGGGATTTTTTTTCCTCCTTGCCTTCAGTGAACAGCATTATTTTCTACCTTAAGTTTTATATCACCTTTATTTATTCCTTTCTAATTCTTTTAGTGGCATTAGAAGAAAATGTTATATTCATATGAAAACGTTATAAAACAAACAAAAAAAATCAGATCTTTATTTATGCAGCGAATGAAGCGAAATTCCTTAGATATAAACTGATTGTTGAAGAAACAATTTTACTTAAAATCTTTGACAGCAAAATGTCCGACAAGACTTTTTAGATCAATGTAGTTTTAACACACCAATCAATCATCTCTTTTAACAGCCAGGTCATTATGAACATTTCACTGTCTATTTTCACTACTAGCAGTATAAAATAGTAAAGAAAACTCATGGGGGAAACTTAAGTCAATTAAAAACATTGTCATGCCATACTATAAAATCCTATACCTGCTGACCAGGTTGAGCCTAGTGGGACAGAAAAGTAAAACCATACTTAGGTGTAACAGTTATTTAAAAAACTGCTTTACATGATGATGCATCAGAAGGCAGTAGTTGAAAGAATGCCTTAAAAGTTTGCCAGAATAAAAACAGAGGAAGGTCATGAAAGGTTGTTTTTATTCTCTCCTGAGTTTTTATGTGAATAAACAAGCAAGTGCTCTGTCAATTAGAACTGAATTTAAATCTGGGTTGTTGTTTTTTTTTGTTCTGTTGTGTGTGAAACAAAAGCAGTTCTGTATTTGTAGGAGCCTTGTTTACTGACCAAATAAACTTCTTTTAAATTAGAGGAATGTCCTCTGCCTTCCAACTTTCTCCATTTATTCTGCTTTAAATTACGCAGCCAGTAGTGGCTGTGGGGCTTCCTCCCACTGTCCAAAAACATGCATGCTGGGTTAATTAGTGGTTCTGAAATGACTTTAAGAGTGTGTATGAGAGCTGCCCCACCCAAAGTGGTATGAATACCATTTCTACTAATCAGACCAACATTTCTCCCTAACCTTTCAACAATCTGTGTTTCCTACACAGCTTGCTGGACACAACCTGGACATCCAGTGACTAACGGGTAGCATACCACGAATTACCGGTGAACACCCAGAAAAATAGGGAAGTTTGGCATCATTATTTGAAAAGCAAAGCAAGGCAAAGACGCAACACACATTTTTGGTGAGCTCTGATTAACAAATGTAAATAAGAATGTTACTTTAAACTTTTAGCCATCAGTGTTTTGTTAAAAGCCACCCACTCTGATTTAATAATTGAGATGAGACTATACTCAGTTATAGATGTTATTTTATGCAGTTAGATAGGTGAACACTTTGCTGACAAAATGGAGCCAATATGAGACAATTTGTCTATATGGTTCATAATGGTAAAATCTGCTTCTTGTCATGCGACAGATGTATTATTTACATAAAGCTGTACTGGGGCACTAAGTCGTATATTATTGAATTTGCTTGTGTAATACCGATTGAATACTGAGAGTCTCAGAAAACTAGAATATTACAGAGGATCAAAATAAGAATGATATTTTAAACACAATTGCCAGGTTCATTTCTAAACATTTAATACTTGGTTTTGCCGGCTTTATATTAATAACTGCAACAATGCAACATGACATGGAAGCGATCAACTCGTCACTCTGCTGGGTTGTAATGAACGCCCGTATTGCTTTGATGACTGCCTTCAGATGTTCTGCCTTGTTGGCTCTGGTGTCTCTCATCTTTGTCTCGACAATACTGGGTTCCTAGTAAGGCCAGTTTGCTTCATAAAACATAAAACTTTGAGCAGCATGAATTTCAGTCATCCTCCAGGCTCTGGGAGCTTGTTTTCCAAATGAAATCGCAAATTTTACTTACCGTACTTCTGAAAAGGGGATTTTTTTGACCACAGAGTCTAGTCCAGTTCCTTTTCTTCTCAGCCCAGATAAGATGCTTGTGGCCCATATAGGCTTCATCTGTGAGTCACTGTTGATGCACTGACTCCAGCCTCATTCCACTCTTTGTGAAGTTTCCCTAAATTTCTGAATTGATTTTGCTTCCATTCAAATGTCCACAAATATGTTTGGATGCAGCCAGTTTCTTTATCAGTGTCCTTTGTGGCTAACCCTTCTTGCTAAGGGTGTCAATGACGGTCTTCAGTTTAGTTAGGAATCTTCCGTATCATTGTGTCCCCTACTGACCCAGACTGAGAGAAGAAAGCCCAAATGAAGCATTTGCAGATGCTTTGAGTTTATTACCTGATAAAAGTGTGCCATCCTTATATTACAAATACATTTTCCACAACATTCCAATTTTCAGAGACCCTTAAGTTTGGTTTTTCATTCAAATGACCAGAAATAAGTTTGAAATATTCAACTCTATCTGTAATAAATATCTACGATTATCACTTTTTTGAAATAAGTAACGAAAGATATAAGATATTTTGACGATATTCTGTATCCCCCCCCCCCAGTGTACCTGTGCCGTTTTCCGTTTGGCGTGGTGTGCTCTTTGGGAACTGGATCTTAATCCACTCCGGGTTTTCACGGCGCTCCCACTTTATACGTAAAGCTACGTGTTTTCTGTGTGAGAGACGCCGACTCTTGTTCCGAGCAACGATTCTACGGAGGGGCTGAGACCCGCAGCAGCCTGCGCTAACCGAGGGCGAGTCTGAACCATTTCATCCTCTGGATTTTACGCGCAACAGGACTATTTTTCCTTTTTTTTGTTTGTGTTTTTTTTTTTCCCTTTGCGTTTTTTTTTCTTCTTCACGTTGGTGTTGGGATAAGAGCAAAAAAAAAAAAAAAAAGGAAGAATCACTCGTAAAAGGCAACTGCGTGGCCACACTCTCCCTCCCACCCCAGCCGAGGTCGTCTAGCTGGAGATCCATTCTCTTGCGTGGCACAAGTCTGGTATTTTCTTTCAGCTGCAAACCCAGTCAGACCGGAGGGGGTTCGGTCCAAGAGGAGCCAACGGGAGACATTTGGGTTTCAAACCGAGCCGGGACTCCTCTGCGGGGATCTTACTATAGCTTGCTGGATGGCATAGGCACAAACGGGGAGGGGGGGTTTCATTCATTTTTCAGCCCCTCTCAGCCACCACCCCTGTGGATCTATCCGCGCGCGCGCGCGTGTGTGTGTGTGTGTGTTTTTCACCCTCCTCTTCATCATTCAGCCTTGTTCACGAGTGGAATGCTGTGAACGATTTATGGGGCTGCTCGTGGAATTATAAATTACGAAAAAACACACAAAAAAACCAGATCTGGGGAGACTTGTGATTTTATTGTCCACGCTACAGGCCTTAACACACTGGAGGCGCAGTGCTGTTTTTAAAGAGATGGAGAATGAAGATGGGGATTACCATCATTTATCCAGGAAAATCACTGGCCCGCGTGCCACACCAGCCAAAGTGTACAGCGATCGGCAAAAATAGCAGACTGCATTTTTGGGATTTTTCTTTTCCATCAAAAACGCCTCCCCTCTCCAACCCAATCGCATTTGTTTATATTTTTAAGTAGATCTACATAAAAAAAAAACACACACACATTTGGAGGCTGCTAAAGTGTAGCCTCTCGGGCTACAGACATTTATTATTCCTTTTTATTTATTTATTTTTTTCCAATTCCTGTTCTTTTTTTTAATGTGCAGGATCTCTTGCGAGGGGTGGACGTGTACGAACCTGCTATTTAATTTTTTAATTTTTTTTTTTGTTGCGTTTTTTGAAAGGAAAATAATGAACGTGGGAGCAGAAACATCGATGGGCAGCCTGACCTTGTTTTGGGGTTTGCTGCTGTTTTTTTCGTCTGTCTGCGTGCGATCAACTCATGGAGAGAGTAAGTGTTTTGATAGTGTAAATCCTATAATTTCTTTCTTTCTCTACTCTCAATATGTCTGAAAGCTTGTAATATTTGCGAGCAATGTAATGTAAACAGTTCTTTGTATGTGTCAATGGTGAATAAATTATTTTAAGATTATTTTTTAATAAAATACGCCAATGTAGCCGCGGCGCGCGCGCCTGTTTTTCAAGCAATATATTTACACCATGTGTCGGTGTCGGAGTGGCCGTAGATAACCCAAAATACGTAGTATTATTCTATATGCTCGTGTATTCTTATTATTTTGAACCCAAAGGGAGGGAATCCAACAGCAGGCGCATCCGACGCGTCGTTTTGAACGCGCTGAAGTCAGAGGGATGGATCCAGAGAGCAGAGCTGAAGGTTACTACGACCATGTGGCCATTTTGCATTTCGTAGTGCGTCGCTGCGGAAAAACAACAACAAAACCCCCCAATTCAGACAATCCTATTAACCCTGTTTTTTTCCCTCTTTTTTAAGTTATCTGGACACTTATATGGCTGCGAAAACAGGCGAAGGAAATTACACTTATTTTCCATTAAAATCTACATGTGAAAGCTAGTTAGCCTCTTGTTTTTGTGCGTCAGTCAATGAAATCTTTAAACTGGAGCAGCTTCAGAGCGCAGCTTGTTTTTCACCTCGGCGTTAACACTGTGTGCTCTGTGCTAATTAAGCTTAAGAAACGGATGGTGGCTTTCAGTCAGAGGCATGGAAATTTTTTTGACTTTGTTATGGAAGCATTTTATAACGGGGTATGCCACTGGTAAATAGCAAGAAAACACTGGGGGATAGCACGTACTTTGGAGGCGTTTTCGTGATTTCACCTTCTAAGCCTAATTTAAACATGAACTTACCAAACGTGTTGCACGTTTTTAAGTTCTTCAAGTTGTTGATTCACTTTCTAAAAGCAGGGCTCCCACTTTTATAGTGATTGACCGTTTTTGAGTGATGCAGGGTTCATATAAGTTCACTTTTCTTCATGACTTGTCTTCCATCTTTTTCTTTCCTTGTGTCCTTTATATTTTTCCTTTTTTTCTTGTATTTGTCTTTAATTTTTTCCTACCGTCTTTCTCATTTCCTTTCTTGTCTCTACACGTTATCTCGACTTTACTTCTTTGTGTTCTTTCTTCCCTACTTCCCCAGGTCCATCTTTTCTTTTTGTCCTTGCTTGTTTTTTTCCTTGCATACTTAAATTAATTTTTTCCCTTATCTTCCTCGAGTTCATTTTTACTCCCTTCTTTCTTGTATTTTTCTTGTGTTCCTTGTATTCTACCTTTCCTCGTTCCTTCTGTTCTTCCTTCTTTCTTCCTCGATATCTCCATTGTGTTCCAAAAGATTTAAAGCCTATTCTCTGTAGAAATATTTACCATAAAATCATGGTGAACTACAGGTTTTATATTTTAAATTAAAATGACTTAGTGAGAAAGTTGAGACTTAAAACGTCTGCAATTCTTGCAGGACTGTGCAGAAAACTGGCTGTTTATTCATTTGGGACATTATTTTATTGGTGTAGAGCATTACTTTTAGCTGTAAGACAGATAGAAGGCATCATCTTACTCTTGATTTGCGACGCCAAAAGGAGACTCGATTCCCATACTGCAAAGCACTGAACCGTGCTAAGTTGGGAAATAAAAAGAAGCACAGCAAAACCATTTAATTAAATTGATAATGAAACTTAAATTATTTGCCAATTTCTTGCTTTTTGTCTGATCTGAATATGTTCAGTATCAGGGATACATCGATCAGCCTTACTTGGTCAACAGTAATCATTGGTTTTCTTTGAGATCTAATCTGTTAATTTTGCTTTTCATCCCCTAAGCCCTATATTAGACAAATGGCAAAAAGTACAACCCTGATGCAGAATTTAAAAAAAGTCATTGCTTCACAGGAAGCATAGATCAGGCCTCTTCTTGCTCATTCAGATTTTGTTTTATTTTCTTCCCCTTAGGACTGTATGTCATAAAAAAAGAGAAAAAAATGAGTCACAGATTCTTTTTGAATTATTAGAGTCAGTGTAGGAAGAAATGCGCCGATCAGTACCGATTTCCAGTTTTGATTGTGGTCTGACCACGATGATTCAGAGTTTTTATTTCTTTATGTACATGTGATAGAAGAAAAATGTGCTCAATTTTTTCTTTAGCAAAGAGGCTGATAAACAATGTTTATCAGTATTGTTTACATTTGTACAATTTAACCTCTCCGATAAACATAGTTGAAAATGCAGAAATGCCAAGGAGTGTATTTACCTAATATTTCAGATTTCTATTGAACTAAAAAGCATATCAGTACAGGCTGGCTGTTATTATCTACGTTTATGAAATGGAAATTGTTTTTTTATTTTGAGTTTTGACGCATTTAATGAAGAGGGAAAAAAGTGATTTTCTAGGATTAATCGTAGTCAATCAGGGCAAAACAGGTCTGTTACAATCTGTCTGATGGTCTGGTAGGTCAGTGGCTTTCTTTAACTAATACAGTTAGCTATAGATTTTGAGGCTACATTTCTCTTTGTTATTAGGACTTCCCTCTTACTGTCACTCATATTTTATATGCTAATACAACAGCAGGCATTATTTATTCATGTAGGACCTCTATGGGTGGATCGTTCTGCCCTGAACGTAGAGATTGTGCTTGCGTCCGTAACACGGACACTAACACGACGCCCCTCCACACCCCATCACATCAATTTCCTTATTATTTGAAGTGTATGTGAAGGAGACAGGCAGAATAACCTATATTAGCATCCAAATAGAAGAGGAAAAAAATGATTTCATCCCCGTTGACCAGTGGGCTGACCTTAGCCATGTTCTTTGAGCCTCTCTGAGCTCCCTGAAAGGCTTGTGAGTGCAATTGGGAGATCTCAGAGCGAGGGAGTCGCTCTGAGATCTCGAGCCTCTTTACTGTATAATACATCAGACCTTCCAGAACACAGAAACTTTGGTGACAAAAGCCTGCAGAGAATATAAGGATCTGTGTCACTGATTCACCACTTGTAGATGGTGTTTACTTTACTCGGGCTGGAGAGCGTCAGAATTTCCAGCTGCTGTCATCACTTAGCGGAAAATCACAAACCTCTCGGAGCTCCATTTGGGGTTCAAATTTTTCTGTTCGTTTTGATAATCTGTCCGCACCAATAAAATGTAATTAAGCTCCCTTTTAACTCTCACCGCAACAGACTTTCCATGCCACAGCTTTCAATTACGTAGCTGTTTTTTTCTTAAAAGAGAGCAGAGAGAGACCGTTGGGAACATAGTTGGTGTTTGGAAACTATACATAAAACACTTGCAGGGGACTCGGATTTGGTTTTATTGATTTCAGTTTCTGAGCTGCTCTAAACCTCATCACTTGGCAGCTCCACCTGCTGCTCTTAAACTGTCACCAGCAGCACTGGTGCAGGGGTTGTGAGAGCACAGGCACTCTCTGTCCTGCCTCACGAGGCCACAACAATGTTCCTGTTCCTGTCACCTTGGAACATTGGATTGGCATAGACAAATGATCAAGCGTCATTGGGAATCGTGTTTGACAGGTACTCTTCTCCTGTCCGACTTTTTCCCTCCTGGGTTGGGCTTGTTGCGGGTCAGCTCTTCCTTTTTGTGGCAGGGCACGTACCTCAGCTATGACTGCTGCCACTGTCATCCAAGGTGCCCCGTTTTGCCTCGTGACAGTGGTGACATAAGACCTCCACGCTGGCTGGGTGGCCTTCTATCTCTGTGATTACTGTGTATAGCTCGGTGTGTTAGTCTGAGTCAGTGGAATGCCCCTGGGTATGAATGTGAAAGTGTGTCACTGGGCTAGTTTGTGAGCATCCAGTGAAAACGCTGTCCCGTAGCTCTTCCGGTCTGCCAGCCGAGGTTTTGGTTTGCGGAGCTTTAATGAAACGCTGTATTTCAAGTGGCATGTCAGTGTATTTGTTCAGTTATAGTTTTTCCATCTAACCGCGTGCGTATCATCGTTTGCTCTGGGTTTAATAGCCTGTAGAGTGTTTTACAATTTGTGTGATGATTGTAAATGTTGGCTCCTTGACTGCACGCCACCTGTCTTATCAAATAAGTGGTGTCTGCACATAAAAACAATCAAAGATAATGCTATCTTGAGATGCAGTGATTGTAGTTGTCTGGGGCAATTTCAGATTCCTCGACAAAAACATAATAAAGTTGTTTTTATGCTTTCAGATGGAAATCAAATGTGTAAACATTTGGTAGCTGCAGACTGAGCGAATCAACAAAGTTTGTTTGGTTACTTTAAATCCAGACCTTTTTCTTTTTATCAAGTGGCACAATAAACTCAGCTTGACCGACTTTATGACCAGGATCCAATTGGAACGTATGAAATTGACTTTAATTCTGTCTACATCTTTTGATTTAATTCACCGTACATTATTTAGATATGAAATATGTATGAAAGAGCGAACAGACTTTTCTGAAGTGTTTGAGACGAGTTGCTATTTATGCAGTCTATTAAATCACATTTAAAAACTTACATTGAACGTTTGCTTTTGCTCTAATAATCGCCTCTGATATGATGCATTCACTGACTTGTTTAAGTGAAAAACAAAGTCTTTGTACATTTGATCTGGCTGTCACCAGCCAACCTGGATCGGTGCATCTCTACCACAAATCCTTCTGTTGCTTCCTATAAGTCAGGGCAGTGGTGGTTTGGAGTTGTTGTAATAAGGATAAACGACAAGTAAATTTGTTTATATAGCTCTAGATTAAGGGATCCTGAGTAATTCCATTTGTCTAATTGTTATAAACTAGCTTATTCTGGGGATTATAACACCTTAATATTTGTTCAATAGCGCGTCTTACTTCACGCTTTCCACAAATAGCTTTTCATTAGGGAAAAAACTTAATATTTTTGTGATTTTGAAAAAAAAAAAAAACCTGCCCGAAAGTGCTAAGTAATGTAATAGAAACATAATGATGAATAGAACAGTTTTTATTTTCTTCATTTTGTCTGACCTCTGTCAGCCTCCATGCATTTTCTCCTTATCAATTTATTGTCAAAGCAACTATTTCATAGAAATCAGGTCATTGCAGCTTGTAATGCTGTTCGCCTCCTGCCCACTTGAGTGAGAGGCAGTCTTTGTTTGGGACTTGTTATGATGAGGAGTGTAGAGTTACTGTTTGGGGTTTCGGTGATATCTGAGCCACAGTGTTTGAAGTTGGGTCCACTGAGGGGAAGTGGGCCACCAGAACGCTGGTCAGATGACTTCCAGTATGCAGTGGATTAGAGCCGGTTGATGTGACAGGTGCGAGTTGATGTGACATGCATAACAAGTGCTTTCTGCCTCGATTCCAACTTAAATTTTTGCTGGTAAATGCAGTAAAGCATTACCATGATAACATCCCGTGGAAGTATATTTAAAAAATATATTAATATGTAATATATTGATCCAGTGCAATGATGTACTTTTATACTGCTCAAATTATTGTAGTAATGATGCCGATTTGAAATTGAAACTTTGATTTTCTAGGGCATTATTTGTGTGTTTTTGTTTTATAATGTTTTATAGCCAAAAATGATCATGATTTTTATATTTTCTTTTCTCCTTAATTTTAATCATCATCCCAAATAAGGGAATGAAAATTGTTATATTATGTCCATATCCTTATAATTGTGAAGTCTTTAGTATGAATCAAATCGGTTTGCTCTCTAAAGTTTTGAGCAAAATATTTGGTTTCTCTGCCATGAAGAATTTGTAATCCGCTGTTTTCTAAACAATATACAAGGTTTCAAGGAATTTAGTTAGTTTTCATTTTTTGATTTTATGATTCCTGGCAACTTAATCAAGGAACACTGTGGATCTAGTGGCCTTGTAGCGTCAGTGATAGATTTGTTCTAAATACTTGAGAGAGAAAAAAATACTCCTGAAATTACACTAACTACATTTTTACAACTGTTGATTTAATTTTCTTCATGGACTCTTCAACAAAAGAAAAAGTCTGATTTATGTTTTGAATCTAAAAATCTACATATAAAACAATACTAGTTTTGCTTTCTAACTTATTAAATATATTGAATATCCTAAAACTCCAAACATTCTTGGTCCATAATTGATAAACCATAATTGATAAAATAAGCTACAGGTTAGCGATTCATTTTATTCCTTACTTTTCTTTTAGATTCAAACATATATCTCTATCAAAAAAACCTGCATCTCATTTTTGTTTTATGATTAATGTTTTCAGCCTAATTTCTGAAATAACACAGAAATTAAGCTGTGTTGTGTTGTGTAAGGGTTGTGGTCATTAGCGATAAAACCCCCCACTCACTTAAAATTAGTATCAGCAGAGGAAACCTGAGTGATGTCTTTTTATGCAACTAATTAACTTAACAGACCAAACATTCTCACACGATTAAACATTGAGTTAATGTCTTTGAGCAAGTTAATTTGAGATCCAGTAAAGGTTTAAAATGTCCTCTTTATAGGTGTTATAAAATCTCAAATTTCTGAGCTTAAAAATAACTGCAATGCCTTCAGGATCGTCATTATAGAAGAATCTTAGTAAACTTTTCTGGAATAAACAGAGCTCCATCTCAATGTTTCCAGATTGGTTGTTTAGATACAAAATTTTCTCCCAAATTTCATGTTTTTCAATTTCCATTTTTACAAAATGTTGTGTTTGACAATAAATAAAAACACATTTTTTCAACTAAAACATAACTATAAATGTCATAAACTATTACAGTTTAGTAGTTGAAAAATAAGCAAAATATAATAAGATAAGTTCTTAAAATAGTTAAACAAGCAAACGTTGTTGTGAAAGTAATATTTTCCACCTAAGTGTGAAATAAAGTTTATTATTTACAAGCCGGGCAGTTTCTGTGGATTCAGCGAGTTTTGGCCGTTAGAGTCGTGGTTTAATTTTAACGGAGGTGCGCAGGGTCATGTTTGCCTGTGTGTGTGTGTGTGTGTGTGTGTGTGTGTGTGCTGGTGCAGGTGCGCTTGTGTATGTGTTTGTGTGTTGACATCTCCAAAGAGGTCCGGGGCAGGGTTTATCAATCATAAACATGAGCCCATGGATCCCGTTACGCTGTGCAGGTATGTGTGTTTACTCAGCAGTGTGAAGAGCAAAGAGACCCAGGAGGAAGAGACAGACACATGCATGCAGGATATCAGTCCGTGTGGACAGGACTGCTGAAATATGTCTTTATGTAATGTAATCATGGTAACTTCATTATATTTAAGTGTTTTTGTTGTCGTTGTTGCAACAAGTGGGGTAAGGAAAGCTTGCAGCCTTAGTTGGAGGCAAAATCTTTCTCAAGCTTTTGTGTGAGAAAATGATTGGAATTCCTGCTACTTAACATGCCTAATGGGCAGAATAAGAGCGTCACAAAGAGGAAGGCTGTGTCATTCCCATTCCAGCTTCGCTTTTTCAAGAGTCTTCACAACTGCAGAAACGCATTCAGAAGGTAGCGGTTTCTGCTTGCAGGAGTTCTGCACCCGTGTGGCCTCTCCATAGTTTGGCTTGGCTGAAATCTTATCTTCCGCTGGCCAGACGCCCCCTGATTTTATTAATGCCCTCATCAGGAAGTGGAGCCCAGAGCTTCTCTTTACTAACAAACAAATTAGCCTTTGTATTCGAGTGGCTCCACCCCTCCTCCCTCGCTCCCCGGCTGCTGGAGAAGCTGGAAGAAAATTCTCAATGAAACAAAGAAGACATGCAGCTCGATGGCTCACATGTGGAGCCCAGGGCCATTGGTGTTGATTGGAGAAAGCAAATACTATTTTCTTCGGGAGTAATTGTTTCCGTTCTAAATTTGGACAAGTGAAACATCCCACCGGGGGCAAATATAACCCATCCATCCCCTTCATAAAGTATGTGACTTCTATTTTTAAGCAAAAAAAAAAGTTTTAAGCAAAGCACATCAAACAGTGATTTTGATGTGCAGATTGAATGCATGTATTTCCAAAGGAAGCATAATTCACGAGGGACTTCCATTCCAATTGTTGTGCAAAAAAAATCAAGCCATGGGTAAAACATTCGTTTTGGACTAAAAAAAGCTTAGTTATCTGCTTTTCTTTGCAGTATGACAAGGATCAGAGAAATACTTTGAAGACAGGGACTGCAGCAGTGTAACTACGGCTGCCTCCTAAGCTTCTGTAAGAACATAACAGGTTTAACTAAAGAGCTCATATGTCAAGGCATTTCCTGTACCAATCACTAAACCTCTTTTTAGACAACAATTAACAATGTTCTCTGTACTATTCACACCTTCACTTAACAGATAAACTACTTATGATGTTTTGTTTACTTTGTAATAGAGGGTAGGTAAATGCAATACTAATTTAAATGTCCAACATTTGAGCTTAACAGACTAAAGTTGGAATAAATATAATAAAGATTTATAAGAAAAAAAAGTTTTTGCATTAAATGAATACATTTTGTGAGAGAACTTTGAAAAGGGAAGATTAAGATAGGCGATTATTTAAAGTGAAAAATTAAGATGGAATAATATAAAACATTTAATGTTAATAATTATAATGATAAAATACTTTGATAAAATGGTAAATGTCATAAAAATAAGTCAACAGAAAACGTTTAACATCTGGATGTTTTTTCCAATTGCGACATCATGTAAAATAAGACTTAAAAATCTGTGCTGTTTTTGTTCCTAGTCATTATAAAGGGTGGTAAAGCTGCATTTATGGGAACACTACATTTAACAAAGCAATGTTACATAGGCCAGGTTTAGTTTATAATGTTTCGCTTATAATTTATGGTCTTGTGCTTTTTTTTATATACCACTCTACTTTTTGTACTATTTCCTTCATTCAAGCACTTTAAAAACACATGAACAACAATAATAATTTATAACATGGCAAAAATTCAATTTATGAGTAGAACAGGCATGGGCCGCTTCCTCTAAATAAGATATGAAAACAGTTTTAAAAGAATTTGAAGCTCGTATAAAATTCAACTAGAATTTTCCCTCTTCTGCCTGGTGCTGAGCCCTGCTTCCCAGCTGGCTGAAAGAAGGCTGCTATGCTCTCCCTTATTTACATTTAACATAACAGACTGCTTGGGAAAAAAAAATTTGGTGACACAAAACATGGACAGTCATTGTGTGGACACTAAATAAGCTCCGGTCATCCCTCTTATAAAAACTACAGCTGGGAAGCTTAAAACGTCTAGTTAAGCAGCTGACTGCGGGCGGGCCACCAGAGTATCTAGGCCGACTGATTAACCAGCTAATATCAGTTTGTTACATATGTGTCACTCTAAAAAGAGTGGCACAGCAAAAAGGTGGAATAAGTGTATTCAATTTCTACTCTTGTAACAATCTGAATATATTTTGTAAAACATGTAGTTTGTTAAAGATCTTTTTTGTTCTTTTACTCACCCCTTTTACAATCTCATAAATACAGGAGATGCATTTTAGATGAGTATATGCTCATTAATAACGGGGCAAGATAACAATACAGAAAGTGACCTTTCCTAAGTTAACAGTCTGATCAGAAAGGAAAATGTGGGTAATTCAGAGTGTCTCTGGATTTGCCCACTTCAGATTTTTCCACGTAAAGGAATAATAATAATAATAATAATTGGAACCTACATGTAGTTTTCCTTCTACTTTGCAATTATCCAGAGTAATTGTAAAGCAATATTTTAGATGACACTGTTTTAATTACAATCAGTCGTTCATGGGCCTCCCTAGAAACCACAATTCAAGATTACTAAAACAGTGATGGCTCATACTGATGGAACAAATCAAAAAGGAGGCAACCACAGAAGAAGTCTGAATAAGCCATGAGAAACCATTTACAAGAACTTCAAATAAATTACAACAAAACTTTACTGGAAATGTTTCATTTGAGTAACTAAGCAAGGTAATAATATTAACTTTAAGACACTGTCTCTCCTCTATGTGTCATATTTACTTATTGCACCTTACAGGAAACCAATGTGCCCATTTCCTAAGCAAATCTAAGGAAATTATGGGAAGCTCCTAACAAACAGTCCTAGAAAGGCCATCGCCTTCTCAGATGGAAAAGGATATTTTGAAATGTACTTTGATCAATAGAAAACTGTAGTTTTACAAGTAAATATGTTGTAATCCTGGATACCACATTTTCCACGCTCAACTAAGGAAAAGTTTTACATTTTAAAAAGCACTCTTTGCAGTAATATTGGGGTTGCTTTGAAGCACATTTGTGAATAAACCAGTCATGCTGATCCGTTATGAATTTAAATGTAAGGTTAGAATGATTTGTAGGTCATCTGTTTTTGTTTATATTAATGTAGTCGTAGCATTTTTGGAGATAACATTAAAAGAAAAAGTCTCTTCATATGGCGGACACGTGTGGATCACTGGGTATGCCTGGGAAAGTGCATGATGTCACTGCATTCAATTTATAACTCAAACGTTTATGTAGTTGTTGTTATTATGGGACTTCTGGCATGAACTTTGTCACTGCTTCTCTGTCAAAACTTATCCACACATCGCTGCATGCTTGGAAGGTAACATCAGAAGCGATCATGTCACAACCTGGCATCCCTGAGCACAACCAAAGCTAGAATTTGGCTGGCAGATCGAGACAAGTTTAAGTTTTATGGGTAAGGATTATGTTTATTTAAGTGTGAAAGTTACAGATTTGCATTTGATGTAGCGGTGCATAGTTACATTTACTGGCAGAGCTGATTGTCATCAATAATAAGAGGTTCATGTGAATGTTGTCAGTGGGCGCTCCCAGAACTGTGGTTTCGAGTGTTGTTTTCCGAGCTCGGAGAATTGGCTCATGTACACGTTGAGGTTATCTGAGGTGAAAGACGAAGCATTTTACTGTAAAATCCAGGTGTTGTGTTTGAGGTTATACAATACAGAAGTTTTGAATGTGTTAACTTGCCCATCTCAGTGGGAAAATAAGTGAGTGTTTCTGTACTCTGGTAATAGTTTCTTATTACTTAGGACGAACTAAACTGTTTTTTTTTTTTCAGAGTGTTGAAAGGTGATGTCCTAGCGCAGCACACAGTCTTCCAGAAAGCGATAAAACATTCTGTCAGGCTCACTATCTTGAATAAAAGGATTATATGCTTGAAGAAGATTATTGAAATTATTATTTTTGGTCTATGAATACATGCTTATTTAAAATCTGGTCAAATGGCTTTTACTATCTTTATTCAGTATTTCTGCAAAGGCTGGAAAAGTGCAGAATTTATTTAAAGAATGTTCCAGATCTGGAATGGATGGAAAGACAGATAATTTATACAAATAAAGCCATCCTGCATGGCCTATCCTGTTCCACAGCCATACCTCTTATCTACCCTCTGTCCATCAATCTGTTGGCTCATACTTCAATATCCACTCATCCTTCTATTAGTTCACTATCCAAATATTTATTCATTGTCTGTCCTTTCATCTATCCATCCTTAGTTCAAAAATTGTCTTTAAATAGTTGTTAACTTTGGAGATTTTAATTGTTGCAATAAAACGCTGTACAAGAACCCTATTTTTTTTTTTGCTACACATGTAGAATGCATGAGGCTTACTAATAATTCTGTCAGTTATCAATTCAGAAATGTATTTACTTATTTATTTTTTGTTGTTTTGTTTTTTCTTTCAGTCTGTAGCCCGAGTATTGACATCCGGAATTACATAAGTGAATTCCAGGCTCTTGAGAACTGCACAGTGTTGGAAGGTTTTCTACAAATCGTTTTAATCAACGAGAAGACAAGCACCATCAACCAGGAGGTCTTCCGCACCCTCAGCTTCCCGAAGCTGACCGTTATCACCGACTATCTGCTGCTGTTCCGCGTTCCTGGCCTGGATAGCCTCAGCACGCTCTTCCCCAACTTGAGCGTCATTCGGGGCCGTAACCTCTTGTATGGAAACGCTTTGGTGATCTATGAGATGACCAATCTGAAGGACATTGGCCTCTACAACCTGATGAACATCACCCGTGGGACTGTCCAGATTGAAAAAAACCCAGAGCTCTGTTTCATTGACTCGGTGGACTGGTCTTTGATCATGGACAGCAATGTTAATAATGTTATAACTGGGAACAAGGAGTCGAAGGAGTGCGATGATGTCTGCCCAGGCACAATGGAGGATAACCCTACATGTCAGAGGACATTGGTCAAAGGCAACAATGACTACCGCTGCTGGACATCAAAGCATTGTCAGAAAGGTAATTTAATTTCTACTTTTTTAATTAAAGAATGACTTTGATCTTTGGAGTTTACTGCCTCTCAGACATTTTACAAGTGCATGCAACTTCAACACTTAATCCAACAAATCTAGGTAGAGATTTTCTTCTTTGTTTTGGTCAGACAGTACAAACATTTTCCTCTTTGTTCACTGCACAGACTTTTTCTTTAGATCAGGCTATTTATGAAGGAAAGGACGGCGGCAATACAACAGCGCCAGGTATTAAGGAGACATACTTGGTTGAGGTTATAGGAGCTCTGCCAAGAAATGAGGTAGTCTAGCAGTCTGGAGCATGTCAGCTAAATATTTGCCAGAGGGACATTTAGAAATTTGTGAAAAAAGGGGTTCATTGAAGGATCTGGGGGAGGGTTGTCCTCGTTGAACTTTAGCCCAGTGGTGGGGTTGGCCACTTTTCATTAAAGTAGTTCAGAAGGAGGTCATATAACAGCAAATAAGGCAATAGAGATAACATTAATGGACAGCTTTGTACACTGATAGCATCCGAAGAAAGAAAACCTATGCCTTAAGTTCAACAAAACTTGTTGAATACATGTGAAAGTACATTGAAACTGCTTGGTGCACAAGGTGATAAATGTGGACACACGTCTCTGACACTGTGTTAGATTTGACATTGAGTATCACATGTGGAGTCAAAGCAGACATGTAGTGCCAAAACTTAAAGATACAGAGATATTCTGTTATAAAAAATATTTAAGTAAAATTATACTCTGCTTTCATTATTTCTCCCACCCACATTCACTTTTAAAAGTATGAATATGTTTGAATCTATATTTGATTTCATTTTGTTACAACACCACACTTCAATTAATTTTATTTGAGTCTTATTCGATTGTGTAGTAGTTGCCACTCGAAATAAAAGGATAAATTATTTACAAGTAAACATTTGAAAAGGATAACATTCAAATGTGTTTAACCCTTTTTATTCTAATACCCTAAAATAAATTCAAGTGTAACCAATTACATGTGTGAGTCACCTGCAGAGATCCACAGCAGTTGAAAGGACAGCCAGTAGTTTTTCTCTCCACAGATCTGACCTCCATAGATGAGTGGCAGGATTGTTGACCTAAACCCAATACATTGAGGTTTGTAGTTGTTATTTGACAAAAGGTGCAGAAGTGTTTGTAAGGCACTGCTAGTTAAATAATAGTGGGAATAAGTTGCCTCGGACACCAAAGTCTCAAATCATATTTTTCTTTTTTTTATTGTCCTTAAGACCTGTGTGCAGCTCCCATGGTCAGTTTAGGTTCACAAACAAACTTGGGGTCTCTGTGGGAACCTGCAGAACAAATAGTGGAAATAAAACCTGCGCCTTTCCCCTTGTGACCACATCTTTCTCTGCAACGTTTATTGTTTGTCTGTGTTTATTCTTGGACGGGTTGACCTATCGGGAGTTTCCCGCAACATTATCAGCTGCTCAATTCGTGCACAACTGACCCTGTAAAATGAAAGTTTTTAAATCCCTTTGTTAAAGGAAAAAAAAAGTTTCATAAAGACTGCCACATTGTGAATGGTGTAGTCACACAATTTTATTCTTTGCACAGTTGATGATTTTGTGGTGTTTTGCTGAGTTTTTCCTCACACAACAGACCTGAGAGCAGGAGTATTGTTTAGAGCAGCTTGCCTCTCTCAAAGGGCCTGGCTGAGTTCAGGGTAAACACATTCATCTGGAGAGCCCTGAGGTATCGAGACCGCAGATAAAGTTTTTCAGGAAGCTACACTTTGGTTACAAAAAATAGGGCTGGGTGGCATAGAGGCAGTGTGAAGCATTTTTCATGCAATAATGCAGCAGAATGAAGCTAAAACCAAACTGGGTTGTGCTTTAATAATATGTTAGAATTTGTGTTGGGATTTATTTATTTATTTTTTTAAGGTACGTTGTGTTTTCTTGGAACTTTCCCACTGTAGAGCACTCTTCTCCCCTCTCTACCCCTTTGTGTAATTGCCTTGTTTTTCTCCGGTACAGATGTTCCTTCAAGGGCATGCAGTGGTTTTCTAGTCAATACAGCCCGGTCTTCTCTTTAATTACACTACATGAGGAGGAGCGCTGTCTGCTAGCTAACTACAGTAGCCTCTGGGGCTTCAAGTTGAGAAGTTTTTTTTTTTTTTCTTTCATTTTCTTCTGGTCTTTAGACATTATTGGTTTGTATTAGATTAGGGAAAGTTAATCTTAATGTGGAGCCGAGTGGAATATTCCAGGTTAATGTTAGATAAAGGTGTGTGGGAGTCTGCTATGTTGCTGAATGGAGACTGGAGAAATGGGCACTTCTTGGAGGCAAGCAGTGATGCGGAGAGAGGCCCATTCCGAGAAGTTCTACACAGGAGGAAGGGCATAAAGGCAAAATGTCAGACAAATGTCAAGTACACAGACTCTAGTCTATGAGTGAAAGGCAGTTCCGTGTGTTGAGAACAATCTTTCCCTGCTCATGTTTTCCTCTTCTTTTTGAAACATCCACTCCTTTAGCTCCAGTGCCGTTTCTTCTCCCCACTGGGTCTGTTCATTTTCTTCCTCTCCACTTCACTTAGCCTCATCTCTGATTGTCCTTGTCAGAGGTTCTGCTGGTGTTTCCTGCTCTATTTTCACCTCACTCTTTTCCGCAGGGCTTATCAGAGGCTGCTAACAACCTCGGCTGTCAGATATCTTCACTGTGTACTTGTCAGAGATGTTCTCTCTCCTTCACTCTTGTTTGACTGGCTCCTGAATCTTTTAATGTTTTTCAAAGGGCTTAAAAGTTGTATGGCCTTTGTCTGTATTTTGCCCACAGCAGAAAAATAAATAAATAAATAAATAAGACTTGTGACAGTTAGTCAGATGGGCAGAGTGTATCTTGTATGCCTGGCCTGCTTCAGGTCTGGTTGGTCTTCATGGCTCCACAGGGAGGCACACATTCCCTGATTCGCAAGTTCTCACAGAGCTCGCGTTTCTTCTTCATAGAATCAAATATTAACTTTTGGTATGCTGCAGGGCACATCCAGTTAAGGCTATCTCATTCAAAAGAATGCCACTTATGTAACGTGTTTCTTTTCAATAAGTGGCATGTTTGCACATTAACATACTTTTAAGACAATGGAAGCAGACAGCATGCCTGACCCATGACTTGTTTATTTGTCAGATTAAGTGCCTTGTTAAAATTACAACCTTTAACAAGGTATCAAACATAATTTTCATTATAGACACACATTTCTGCATTCAGAATGTTTATTATTATTATTGGTCTGATGTAATATTCCAATCTTAAATGTCATGTTTTTATGAAGAAATCATCAACCTTAAAAAAAGCTTTAAAACGTCAAGTCTACGTGTTGATATAATGTGTTTGTGATCTGTGTTACTGAAATACATGAACTTCTGATTTTTATTTGAATTTATTGAATATGACTGTATATCAGCAGGAGGTATATACGGTCATATATATACCTCCTGTATCTCTAGTTATGCAGATTTGTTGCTAAGAAAAAGATAGGCCTTTCACTCCAATTGCGGTTTACGTCTTTTGCTGTCTGACGTGTGCAAGGAGAGGCTGCAGCTGTAGACCAAAGTGTAAAAAAAAAAGTTGTCTCCTTTTTCTTTCAGTTACTTCATTGTTTTTGAACAAAAATAGAAAATAAAAACCCTTTCTTGTTGCATGCAGTAGTGGAAAGAAAGCCACATGATGACATTTGGACAGCATTGGTTGTTTATTTATTAATGCAATCTGTTGTAGTGCTATGAATAGCAGATCATATGCCAAATAAGTACCCTGCAGCATTCTTTGGCTGTGTCTTGCAAAGGGACTTGTAAAATGGGCTGTTGAAAGTGATACCTTAATGCTTTGAGGTCCAAAGCCCAAAGTTTGCTGTTTCAGTTTAGAATTCAGAAACCGAAAAACAAAACAAACAAAAAAAAAACAACTTTCAGTGTCACAGAAAGAAATAGCTGTTTCTTTATGTTTTTATTTTAAGATGCATTTTGGGTTTCAAATGCATCTTGAAGTTTAAAATATTTTCCTAAATAAAGTGGTTTCAAAAACACTTTATTCATGAAAAATATTCTGAAAAACACTAAACATATTTAAGAAAATATCCCAAATTCCAATTTCTATTCTTGAAAATCAAAGCTATTTTGCTACTGTTAACTTTTATCTCACAAAGAATAAGATTGTAATGCTGCTTATTTTTACCTGCTGAAAGCCAGAATGATGTTTACTAATAGAGAATGTCCGTTGGATAAAATGTCTCTGCCCCTTTAAGTATATAAGGCAGAAATTCCTCTTGGCTTACTCATTGCACGTGTGAGGGGATAAAGAGGGGGAAATGCACCACACAGGCGGTATGTGAAGACTGTCTGTACTTGGTCATACAGAAACTGCTTGTGTCCCATTTGCAATTAGGAGAAAAAGGGATTGATCTGTGGTCCATTCTTTGTTTTTCTGGACTTGTTGTTCCTGTAAAAGTACCTGGGTGGGCTCAGTTCACAGAATAACAGAAGGCTTTAAGATAGTTAGCGGAATCTCTGGACCTTATCAAAGTCCTGCGGTTTCAGGGACAGGAAATTCAAAGAGAGCTCAAATTTCAGACTTGTACTATGGTTCTTTCCTCAGGGCACATCTTGTGCCATGACTCAGTGCCCATACATCCGCTGTTTCTGCTCGCCTGCTTTTTGCTTTCATGAAGAAAATCCTGGGGCTCCAGCATTAATGCTTTAAAGATGGTACGCATGTTGATCAAACTCTGTCCACACCTAAATGCAACACACTGTTCTCTGTTCTTCTCTGTATAACTGCAGCTCTGTGGGAAGGAGGAAGGTGTACAGGCATTATTACTTCATTATGGAGACCTTAACTAAGACGGATTTATACAACTCACAAGCCACAAGAGTCTTGTTTAATTAACTTTTAACCTGCATTCAATTCCATTTAATTTAGTTTTATGTAAATAGCGCCAATCACAGATGAAGCAATTTCGAGGCTTTTTACAGAGCAAGTACAAGTCCAGTTTATTCCTAGATCGTCCACAGGGAAGATTTTTTGTTTTGTTTTGTCTTTGGTCGTCTGTAAGAGGTGACGTTTTTGAGCAGAGCCCTATCCAAGGTGGACCGACTGCCAAAATATCACTTAAAAACTATTTTTAGGGTTTTCTCCAATAAAATAAATATTCAATAAGCATCAAACTGTGTTTCAAAGAATTTCTATTCAATGTGATAATATTTAGCTTTGACCAGTTTAAGTGCTTTTGACAAGTTGAACTTAAATTGAGTCTGGATTCCTTAAAAAAATAATCAAATGGTCCTTTAATTTAGCACCAGTAAGGAAGCTAAGTTGGATGCAAACATCTGTCATTAGCAAACTGTGGTGAACATATAAGTATGTAAATATACATACATAATTCCAGCAGACAAAGGCATGTTCCAACACGCTTCTGTGTGTGAGAGACTAGTAAAATTGCAAGTAAAGTGAAGTCTAAATATATATAATCCAGAGTCAAGCAAACAGTTTGAGCTTTTTGCTAACATATTTTGATGGATGAAATGTTCTTCTTTGTTGATGATTTCATATTTTCCAGTCCACACTCATTGCATTGGTTTCTGTGTTTCTTTTTACGTATCTCATCTCCATCCTCTAACCATCCATTCCAGCCATTCCCTTCTGGATACCATTCAGAAATGATAGACGTTTGTCATATATTAGCTTTAAACAGAAAGCTTCTTCACTGGGTTCTCAGAACATGAACTCTCTTTTAACAGAGTGGGAAACTTTGCTTGGTTACAAATAGTTTTTCCTCCTTAATTTGTTATGTTGGTTGCATTTGGACTTCCCGAGATGCTGGGCTGGATTTTTTTTGTCTCCTCTCACTTCTAAAGTGTTTTCCATTTCTTGTAAATGCAATGCGGAATTATAAAATACGAAATTTGTCTCACTGCTCTCAAGTTGTGTGTGGTGGAAAAATTACCGACACATGTTGACCGCTAATACTAACATTTAATGTTGCTAACAGTGTCCTTCCTTTGGAGGGATTAAACTTGTGAGCTGGCACAGTTTTTCCAATTCATGATGACATGGTCGCACAGTGTGTTATTGTCCATGTATGAACAGCAGTCTGTATTGTCCATTGATGGCTGGCCTGTGCGAGTTTATCCGACTCATGTCCTCTGTGGCCTATAAAGGTCTTCTCTCAATGCACCGACAAATTAGCCCCTTTTTTCCAAGGTTTCCTCTCATCAACTCAGTTGACCAAAATAGGACTCGTGTGACTTCTTACCAACATCCAAAGAGATGGACCGACACACTTGTGCTCTCATCCAGATACACAGGGAAGCCCACTGAATACAGATGTTCCCTTCTGCGTAAAGTACCAAGGTTGTTCAGTTTTAATTTAGCCTATCACCGTTGGCACTGGATGACTCAAACATGTTACACACACAACCAATGCCTACAAAGGCTTTCCTGCATTTCACACATACATACTGCGGAAGAAGACAGAAAGAATGAATTCAGATATTTAACACAATGTGAAAAAGATGCAACCTTTTTTCTCCACTTACAATTCATTTGTATAGTTTTAGGTCAGTTTGGAGTACCAAAAGGATTTCCATTAGCAAAATGTTAGTATAATGAGAGATAATTTTGAGATAATCTTTATGAACTTGTAAGTTTATATACATATTTCCTTTCTTATGCTTGCTTGTTTTGTCTTTTAACCTACATAATGTAATGGTCTAGGTGGCCTTTTTTCAAGCTTCTCACAATAGTTTCCTGGAAATTTGACAAAACTAGCGTAACTGAATCAGGTTTGTAAGCCGCTTTGGTCAAAACCACCTATTCAACTAAGCTCATAAGTTTCTGGAGGACTGAGATCAGGGCTTTGTGATGGCCGCTCCAAAACATTGACTTTGGTGTTTTTAAGCCACTTTTTAACTAGCTTGGTGTCATTTGTTCCCAGGCTTGAACTTACTAATGTCTTGGGATGTTGCTTTAATATTTTTCTTCTTTTGGACTGCAAATTCGTTTCATGTAAAATGTTATAAGAGTATCTTATAACATTGATGTCATGTTTTTTTTGACTAGACTCTTAAAAATGTCTAAAGGAGATGTATCTAAAAGAAAATATCTTTAAAAGTCTCTCAGTATTCTGGCATTTGGCAAATAAAAATAATGTTCTTGATTCTAACCAGGAAAAATTGACTTTACTTTACTGACAGATAGTAGGGAAAAAAGAAGAGTTACGGTTTTTAATAGAATGTATGTAAATATCTGTTTTTTTATTTTGCCAGTCTTCATGGTGTGTAAGCCTGAATGCATTTAAGCTTGTGGAAGCGCAGGTTGCGTGTGTAATATGTTTAAGCCACCCAGTGCCTCTGGTGATAGGTTGCCTGCTGCTTCCTGGCTGTGCAGTGCAGAAGCTGTGACTCATCCTTTACTCTCACCACTCATTCATAAATCTGCACGAATACTATAACTTCCATGCAACACCACCCCTACTCCAGCTCAGGCTGTGTTGTGGCTTCCTCTCTGTCCTTCTTCACACTGCAGGAAGGAAAGGGTGAAATCTATTGCCACCTCTCTGTGATGCCCCCCCCCCCAACCCCCCTGCAGAGGTGAGAAAGAAGTATGCCCTTGTCTGCTTCCTGTGCCTCCCCTTGGCACCTAAATGGCACCTCTGACTTGCCTACTCCAGCTCCCCTTTTTCTCTCTCTCTCTTGTTCTCCCTCTCTCTCTGTCTCTCTCTCTCTCTTCAGCTCAGGCCAGAGCAGCCATTTACTCACAGCTTGGCTGCCTTGGCAGGGACTCCTGGGAGATAATGTGCCATGCCTGCAAGTAAGCTCTGAGAGCATGGGTTAATACCACAGCGGAAAAAAAGAAATCTCATGCTGACAAATCTCTCCTGCAGAAGTGAGGATGTACGCTGGTGAGCCGCAGAGAGAGGAGAGTATTCTGCTCTGCCAGAATAGTTTGTCAGGTTCACTGAGGTCTTTGAAATACTGCTCCTTATTTTCTCCCAGTTATGTTTGTGGTAAAGGGCATCTGAGTTTCTCCTTTCACCCTTTCCTTCAAACATGCCTGAAATGAACACCTTGCAAAAGTGTTCAGCTTTCTCACACTTTGCTGCTTTGCAACCTCAACTTTGATGCATGTTATTGAGATTGTTTGTAATAAACCAACAGGAAGTTGGCCTGATCTGTTCCCTGGCCTCAATGATGCTGTTTGTTCTCTAGCAAAGCTCTGATATATTTATTTATCTACTAAATTTATCTGAGATTAAATTGCACAGGTGGACTAATTTACTCAGAAGAGGACTTCTGGAGCAGTTCAGTTGTTACACTGGAATCTGTTTATGGTCATCAGAATAAAGGGGGATGAATACAAACACGTAGATTTTGAGTAGAACTGTTTTTTTCTACTTCTGCTTCCTAAATATGTGCGTGTCATAAAACTAAAGCAAAATGAAAAGACTTTTGTGGTTCTAATGTGAATACATAGGAAACACTCCAGGCTCTCTGTTAGGAATGCAACGTGTATCAGCATAAACATCGGTATTGGTGGTTACTAATAATATTTTGATGTGTCGCTATCAGTTCCAAAAAGGAAAACTGGGCTTCTATTAATAACTGATGTTTACGTTTCACCTTTGTTTGTTTTTTTCCCCACCTCTGTATGTGTTTCAGGAAGGGTATGGTAGGTGGTGGATCATGTGGCATTTGTTTGGTCATGTGACAGTGATAGTTATGTAGTGCAGGATTGTTGTTTGTCTAACTAAATCGAGATTATTGATTATATTCTTTTTGTGTGTCAAAATTTTGGGCAAATATGTATATTATGTATTAGAATGGTAAATACTGATTGATTATTGACAATCACTGCAATTTTAATATTGGATGTTGACAACAATCCAAATGTTTAAATTGGTGCATCTCTGCTGCATATTCATGCTTAAAGTTGGTAAAAGGTCCTGTTTTTGTTCAAGGGGTCTCCTCCCACAGAGAGAACAGCCGTGTGACTTCACTGATGTTATGCACAAGGTTGAATTCCAGTAAAGTAAATTAAAGTTTATGGTTGTAGCAATGTGGAAAAGTTGAAGGATAAAAACTTTTCCTCACCTCAGTTAGTGATGCAATGCGAAGTGACTGTGTCCTCACCAAATGGTTCTGGTCTTAGAAAGGCAACATCATATATGAGATGCAGAAAAAATAATAGTAGAGTAGCTTATAGTTATTGTATCTTGTGGCTGCTTAGCAAAGGGTGGATTATACTTATAATGCTTGTGTCTGCCTGTGCATTTTGAATTCACTTTTTTCTGTAACAGACATACTGAACACGCCTCAGCGTGCCAGCAGTGATCTGCTGTCTGTTCTTCTTTGTAGCATGTGCACAATGAGGAGATGAAAGGGCATCATAAAATTACAAAGGAAACCTCATGAATTACACAGCTAGATGAAATGCCTTTGACAACCACGCACTTCCCCTCAAATAGTTTTCTTTTTTGTCCTTTATGCTAGCATGAGGGGTTGCATTATGTTTGCTCCAAGCAAAGTTTGAATTGTGCCAGCTTTGTACAAATGGTCCTTGGTGTTGTTTTTATTGTCAATAATTAATAAAGTTACCATACCCACTCAAGGATGTAAAAAAACCCTGAAGTTTAAAGTTGATAAAACACTTTAATGAAGGCTCGAGAAGTCTTCGTACTATCCAGGTGTGATTAATGTAATGACATGTTAGGCTGGTGGAGGTTCACCGTGTTCTTTAGTCATTTATTTTGAAAATAATATGAAAGGAGATATCGGACACACATTTAATTTGTAGTACTTATATCAATACGCCTCTCAGTCCCACTCTGTGCCTCATTGGTTGTGTGATGCTTCATTTATAAACTCTCTGATCGCTGTTTGACATGGCCAGCTTTATTGGTGATTTATGAGCAGCCGGAGGCAGCATGAAAAGTGGCGTCTCTTTGTGGTCATATTGAAAAACTGTTTTGTGAAAGACTCCTACGACTCATGTAGAAGTAATCCCTCTGATTCATAATTGCTAACCTACTCAAAATATGTTGTGACACGTTTAACTTTGTGGAGATCCTGTTGTTAGTATTTCGTAGTGTTGAAGATATTTCTGTTGATTGGAGCAGACATGCTGCTACCAGCTGTAGATGGATTTGTCCAAAGGATCATTTTCTCTACTTCCTGGGAAGATCTGGGAGGGTTCATTTAGGATGGGTCTCTGGAGATAGATACTTTGTTACCATGGTTGGTCTGCTGTGAATAGTAACATAATTAATTATGTTTACTATTGATAATGATCCTAATATTCCATCAGCATCAATTTTTTAAACATTTGTCTCATTTTCTATTTTTAACGAGTTGTGACTGTTTTCGTCTGTATTGCTGTGAGCACAGCGGATCTTCTGGCTGCTCATGAGTGCGCAGCCACATTAGTTTGTTTTTGGCTCATGTCATCTGTTGTCTGAGCAACACCTTCGAACCAAACAAGGCAGATCCACTCCCAAAGCGGTATGGAAGCACTTGAAGTTAGCCGACAATAAATACGGGTTTGGAGGCTCAACACTGCAGAACAGACTTGATGGGTGAAGAGATAGGAAAAGAAAGGAAAGGATAGCATCTCCAGGCTTCTCTGAAACTAGAAAAAAACAAAACTACTGCATTTTGGTTCAAAGCCAGGAGACACAATGAGAAATTGTTTAACATTTAGATGTATGAATAGAATAAACATTTATTTTATTGTCTCACACTGGGGAAATTCAGGTGTAACAGCCACATCGGGATGTAGGTTTAGGCAAAAGAAAAAAAAGTGTTTAAAAACCCTTTTTTGTTTTTTAAACACTTGTGTTTAAAAAATATAT